>JAKUCV010006109.1:112800-129955 GCA_028386065.3 Turnera subulata
TCGTGGTAGGACCCACGGATAAGACGGAATTTCGGGGACGAAATTCTTTTTAAGGTGGGTAGTCTGTAACAGCCCGGGTAAAAATTTTGGATTTTTACCGGACTGTAAAAGTCTATTTACCGTGATTTACTGTTGAATTAATCTTGGGTAATTAATTCAAGGTAAATCGGGAGTCGTTTTTCGAAACCGAGTGTTTTCCTGCGCTCGTGATTTTCCCGTTGATTTTTCGAACCTAAGTTGGTATTTTTTCGGTTTCGGAATTTCTCGAAAAATCACACCGGAAAATAACTAAGGAGGTACCTGTTATTTTCTGGTCCGGATCGGATTCGCCCGTAATGCAGACGAATTACATTATTTGTAATTCACATGCCAAATAGTATATTTAGTTTATAAAAGAAGCAGGAGAAGGGAAGGAGCCGGGAGAGAAGGAGGAAGAAGAAGAAAAAAAAGAGAGGAAAGGAGAAGAAAAAGAAAAAAAGAGAGAAAAGAAAAAGAGAGAAAAAAAGAGAAAAAAAACAGAGAGGAAGAAATGAAAAGAAAAAAAAAAGAATTTCAGAAAATCAGAAAAATCAAGAAATAGAAAGAAAATCAAGAAAAAGAAAAGAAACAAAAATCTGAAAAAAAGAAGAGAAAAAAAGAAGGGAAAAATGGAAAAAAAAGAGGAACCGGGTCACTGTTCACCGTCAACCAAGGGGTTACTGTGCTCGCCGGAGTGTTCTGGGCCGCATCTCGCCGCACCGCCGCCACCAGGAGGTTCGTCACGCCGGCGCGACCTCATTCCAGCTGTCGGCGCTCTCTCCCGTCGCCGAAGACACCGCCACGCGCTGCAGACCCGCCGCGCGACCCACAGATCCACCTCCTTCGCGCCTCCTGCCTTCTGCCGTTGCCACCGCGCCTCTTTCCCGCCGCCCTCGCGCTGCTCCAAGCCGCCCGCGTCTGCTGCTGTGCGCGCCTTCCTCCCCGCGCTCGCCGTCGCCGTCACAGCCGTTGCAACCCGCTTTGTGAGTCGGGTTATGCCCATTTTCGCGTCCGGGTCGTGCCCTTCCTGGGTTGCAATCCGGATCTTCCCTTTTTTTTTATTTTTATTTATTTAATAATATATATCTATATATACATATAAACCTGTTTATATAATTATTCTGTTAATTAAATTCTGGAAAAAAATAGGAATATTATTTTGGAAAATTGTATGCAATATTCTGGTTAGGGTTTAGAAATAAATATATATACTTGTTTTGAAAATTAAAGATAGTTATATTATGTTTTGAAAATTAGTATTATGTTTATTTAGAAAAAGATATATACCTTGAAAATAATTTCTAGAAATTTCATATATGTAAATAATTTCTTCCGGAAAATTACTATTGTGGTGTATGTATATAAATATGTATTTGTAAGTTAAAATTAATTATGTTTTGTGTTGGAAAAATAAATTGTATATATATTTGGAAAAGATAAATACTATGTAAATATTTTCTGAAAATTATAAATAGGTTATTATTTTTCTGGAAAATTATAGTAATTATTATTTTGGATAATTATAATTATTTTATGGAAATATTTTTAAGAGTTTTAATTAAAGTATGGTACCGAAATTATATTCGGAAATACGTACGGTTAATTATTTTCGATAAATGATTATAATAAAGGATAAGTAATCTGGATGGATAATTTCGTAGTATTGGCATCATAGTATACCGATTATGTGCATTTATGTGTATGTATGATTTTGTGGTATAGGTTTGGATATCGGGCAGTTTCTCGAGGAGCCGGCGTCGGACCGGTCATAGTTTCCGAAGTTGAGTAATCGGCCAAGGTGAGGATGGATTTCCTTCAATATGTGCCTTATTACTCGGTTATTGTGTTTGGTGTTGTTGCATTGTTGGATGCTGTGCTTTTGTTGTGTTTTGGCTCGGGATGTCTATCCCGGTGCTTGTTTGGATCTCTATGTATATTAGCCTTTAGGGTTTAGAATTTAGGATACAAAGTGAAGTAGTAAGGTGGAAATACTAAATATTAAAATCTTAAATTCTAAACCCTAAATACAAAAATTAAAAATACTAAATTCTAAAATTCTCAATTTTATATCCTAAATCTTTAAATTTTAAATTTTAAAAATGTTAAACCCTAAACCAAAAATCCAAAAATCCTAAATCCTACATTCTAAACTCTAAACATTATATCCTTAGTCTTCTATCCTAACCCTAAAAAATTGTAAGACCTTGAACTCTAAACTCTAAAATATTAAACCACTGAACCGTAAATCTTAAACCTTAAACCTTAAAATATTAAACATTAAACTCTAAGATTTTAAATTCTAAATTCTAGATTCTTTAACTTTATATCATTGACCTCTAAATTCTAAATTCCAAAAAACTTCAACTCTAAACTCTAACTCCTAAATTCTAATCTCCAAACCTAATACCCTAAAATCCTAAATTCTAACCCTAAAATTTTGAAATACTAAACCCTAAACTCTTAACTTAAAAGTCTTAAACCCTTAATCATAAAAACCGAAAATCTTAAATCCTACACCCTAATATACTAAATCCTAAACCCTAAATCATAAATTCTAGACCCTAAACCCTAAAACTTTAAATTTATTTTTATTTTAGCAATTTGGACTAAAATCATATATCTTAAAATCTTAATCATAAATCTTAAACTCTAAACTATAAAAATTTAAAATACTAACTCCTAAATTCTCAAGCCAAAAACCTAAAGCTAATAACCCTAAAAACTTAAAACCTTAAACCCTAAACTCTAATATTGTAATTCCTAAATCTAAAATCTTAAATGCTAAACCCTAATATTTAAGAATTGTAGTTCAAAATTTATGATTAAGATTTTAAGATTTAGACTTTTAACCTAAAATGCTAAAATAAAAATAAATTTAAAATTTTAATGTTTAGGATTTAGGATTTAGGGTGTTAGGGTGTAGGGTTTAAGATTTTTTATGATTAGGGGTTTAAGACTTTTGGTATAAGAATTTAAGGTTTAGGGTTTAGTATTTTAAAATTTTGGGATTTAAAGTTTAGAATTTTGGGTTATTAGGATTTAAGTTTTAGAATTTAGGATTTAACTTTTTTAGGATTTAGAATTTAGAGGTTTATGATATGAAGTTAAGGGTTTTAGGGTTTAGAGTTTGAGGTTTTAGAGTATAAGATTTAATATTTTAAGGTTAAGGGTTTAGAATTTAGGATTTAGTGTTTTAATATTTTTAAATTTAGAGTTTAAGATTTTTAGTTTTTAGGGTTTAAGATATAAGAATGAGGGTTTAAGATTTTTCAGAGATTACAATTTAGGCTTTAGGTTTTAGAGTTTAGGATTTTAGGATGTATGATTTAGTCTTTAAGATTTTTAGGACTTAAAATTTAGAGATTTATGACATAAAGTTGAGAATTTCTAAATTTGGTGTTTTTGGTTTTGGGGTTTAGGGTTTAGAATTTAGGATTTTAAGATTTAGTATGTTTGGCTTACTACTTCATTTTTTATCCTAAATTTGTAATCATAAAATCTAATATATGTAATAATATGTATTTAGTGTTTCGAGTCGCTCATTTCTTATTTTTTTATTTTTTTATAAAGGATTAAAATGAAAATTTTAGAAAAGTATGGGGACTAAAATAATATTATATATACTTATAAGGACTAAAAATTCTTAAAGATAACAGAAAATTTAACGGAATCATAGACGGAGACTCAATTGGTTTCTTTTTAAATGTTATAGGACTTGAATGAGTCGTTTTTCGATTTTAGGACTCAAATGAGTTTTCGAAAAATGTTGTAGGACCTCCGGTGCAATTATCCCCTCTATCTTCACAGCGGAGCTTGATTTTAAAGTTAAATTAGAAAGTGAAGAGTGAAGATCATGCATGTAATAGAAAATATAGATAACATAGAAATCTAAAAAAAAAAAAGGAAATATAGAAGCAATTTTTATTTTTCTATTTTCTTAATCTTGAAGTGAGAAAAATATCGTGGCAATGGTGATTTGGAAAATACATAGAAAGTCATGAGAAAAAACAGAGGATGCTGGCAGAAGATACAGGTTGTTCTGGCTGAAGTGGAGTGGAGTGAAGTCTCCGTTGGCGGTTCAGGCCGATGTGACCTCCTGAATTAATTTCCCTGCACAAAATTCCTACACAGAATTATCAACCACGTGAGTTTCGTCACACCTCTATCAACCCCGTACTATAAGAAGGGAGCTAGTGGCCCCTTACTTTGCACCACCACACCAACATATGATTGGAGCCAATTCATCATCACCAAATTAACATCTGTAATATTCTTTGCCATAGATCATCATGGAGCTCCAAATCCTTTCCTTTCCTATTCTTCTTGTTTCCCTACTCTTCATCTTTGTTATCCTGAAGATATGGAACAAGCCAAAACCTGACCCAAATTTTGCAAAGGTACCATTACCCCCGGGGCCGAGGAGGCTGCCTATCATAGGGAACGTGCATCAGCTTGCAGGTTATCTGCCCCATCATAGATTGAGGGACTTGGCCAGGCAATATGGTGGCATTATGGGCCTCAAACTTGGTCAGATGAACATGGTGGTCATTTCCTCCCCCGAAGCTGCCAGAGAAATGCTGACAACCCATGACATCACTTTCTCCCAGAGACCCTTCTTCGTAAATCAAAGCATCATTTTTTACGACCTCAAGGACATTGTCTTTGGCCGATATGGACATTACTGGAGACAGTTGCGTAAGCTTTGCACTCTCGAATTGCTTAGCACAAAACGAGTGGCATCCTTCATGTCGATCCGCGAGGAGGAGGTGGGGAATCTGCTGGCCAAGGTGTCCGTTACCGGAGGGTTGCCCTTCAACTTTAGCAAGACCCTCGTCTCCCTAAGCTACAACTTCGTAGCAAGAACTGCCTTTGGTAAGAAATGCCAAGACCAAGAAAATTTCATCCTACTTGCCGAGGAGATTATTGCCGTGGCCAGAGGGTTCAATATTTCTGATTTCTTCCCTTCCATCAAGTTCCTCCATTGGATCACCAGGATGAAGCCTCATGTCCTGAGACTCAATCGAGAAGCCGATAGGCTGCTTGAAAGCATCATTGCGGACCACAAAATCAAAAACCAGAACAGAAAATTCACAGCAAGGGGAAAAGATGATGACCTTGTTGATGTTCTTTTGTGGCTTCAGGAAAGTAACAGCCTCGATCTTAAACTGACCGACGATCACATCAAGGCAGTCATCTTGGTTAGTTAACTACCCATGTTCGTATACAGGTGGGGAAGGCGGAGCCACTGAAATTTCCAGTCATGTATGATAAACTGCCGACCTTCTGTTTTACGTGTGGGCGGCTGGGCCACACTCTGAAGGATTGTGATGATTCTTCCTATGTGGGGGATAATGATGAAATTGCAATCTTTGGGGATTTCCTTAGGGCTTCTCCTCAAAGGAAGCCTATATTACACTCTGTCGCAGCGAAAAAGCCTTCAACTGTTTCTGTCAGACGTCCTTTGTTTCAATCAGGTTCGTTGGATGAGGAGGCTAAGGAGGGAAGAATCCCTCATCCTTGTGTAGTAGGTGTGCAGAGGTCTAGGGCGGAGGGAAAGGAGGATGACTTGAGGAGGGCTCGACCTGCCGGAGTAGAATCTGTTACGGCAGTCCTAGAGCAGATGACAATTGTGGAAACTAGGATAAGTTTGGGAAGTCTTCAAGGAGCGGAGGTCTCGGGCATGAAATTAGTGGAGTCTGATCTTTTAGATAAACCGGATTGCATCCACCCCCCAAAACAAACCCTTTCCACTTCTACTCAAGGCCATCCAGGTACCACTCCTGCGACCCAAACCCAATCCTATAACCACTATGACACATCTGCTGGCCCATTAACTTTGGACCCAGACCCTTCTTCAACTCCCACACTTTCCAAGCCTAGCCCACCTATCAGCCCTATCCTACCGAGTACACCAGTGGATGAGTCTCCTCACAACCACTCATCCTCTTTACCTATTTCCATCCCGACTTTACCAAACTCATCCATCTTTCCTCATCATAATCCCCTTTCACCCACACACTCCCCGACTTCCATAAGTGAACCACAACTAAAACAAACCACTGATACCCAACACTCGCCCTCTTTGAGCAGGAGACCCGAATACCACCCTCTTTACCAAAGCAAGCTCGGTGGAAAAGGTTAGCCCGAGCGAATGGGGAGCCTCAGACCGAATACCCTTTGGCAATTGGGAAGAAGCGGGATGCTGAATCAGAGGAGATGGACATGGATATTGAGGTTTGTTTGGAATGGAAGAAAGGCAGGAATGATTCTCTTTTACCAGCGGTAGCCCCACCGATCCCAATGATCGCCTTGTCTTGGAACTGTTGCGGGCTTGGGAACCAAGCGACAGTTCGAGTTCTTAAACGGTTAATCCGTTCAGAAGATCCCTGTATCGTCTTCCTTATGGAGACTAGGTTAAAATCTATTGAGATGGAGAGGATTAAAGAGAAGTTGGGTTTTAATTCTGGGTTGAGTGTAAACTGTGAGGGGCAAGGTCGACGTAGGAGCGGTGGATTAGCTATCTGGTGGCGAGACCACATCACTGTGGACCTTGTATCGTTGTCCCTACACCACATTGATATGATGATTTTTGGGGCAGAGTTCTCACAACCTTGGCGATGCACGGGAGTCTATGGCTGGCTTGAGTTGGAAAATAAGGTGCGTACTTGGCAGCTTCTTCGACAATTAGCTTAAGTTCAGCATGAATTGTGGCTGCTTTTTGGGGATTTTAACGAAATTCTATTTAACCATGAGAAGCTTGGTGGGAACCCTCGGGAGCACATGTTTATGCAGAATTTCCACGATGCCTTGGTGGAACTGGAAGTGGAGGATTTAGGTTTCTCGGGTCATGAATTTACTTGGGTTAGAATGCGGGGAGGTGAAGTTTGGATGCAGGAGTGGTTAGATAGATGTGTTGCTAATGGACAGTGGAAATCTCTATTCCCCGAGTTCCTGGTTAGACATCTTACTCGGCTGAGATTAGATCATCAGCCGTTGTTGTTATCTACCCAGTCATTGATATCGGATCAGTCTAAGAGGACGAGGTTATTTCGCTTTGAATCTATGTGGGTTGGGCATTCGGGGTGCAAAGATACAATTAAAGATGTATGGTCTTGTTCCCAGAATCATTCTCAAGCTTTTTTTGAGTGCATTTTACGCTGTGGGGAAGCTCTTGGTGCTTGGAATCGGTCTGTATACGGAAATATTAATACCCACCTCAAGAAGTTAATGGATAAGCTTCAAAGGCTGAAAAATTGGGGCCCTGATCCAACTAATGTGGAGGAGAGGAAGGTAACGGCTCTGGAGATTGAGATATTATTGCAGACTGAGGAGAAGATGTGGGCTCAGAGAGCTAGAACTAGTTGGCTTAAGGAAGGGGATAGAAACACAAATTTCTTCCACCAAAAGGCTTCAATTAGACACAAGCGCTATTCTATTCGGGGTTTCAAGGATGATACTGACCGGTTTGTGACTGCACAGGAGGGAGTTGCTAAGATTGCCAAGGAATACTATTAGAATCTCTTCACGAGTGCAAGTCCTGATGCAATCGAGGAGGTGGCAGGGACCTTGGAGACTCGGGTTACGGAGGAGAAGAACACGATGCTCACTAGACCATTCTCTCCAGAGGAGGTGAAGGAAGCACCGCGGCAAATGCACCCTACTAAAGCCCCGAGCCCTGATGGTATGCCTGCACTTTTCTTTCAAACTTATTGGCATATTATTAGTCATGACATTACTGCACTTGTTCTTAATATCCTGAATAATGGTGCGTCCCCCCAACACATAAACACTACCCATGTAGTAATGATTCCGAAAATTAAAAAACCTACACTCCCGGAACATTACCGTCCAATTAGTTTGTGTAACGTAGTGTTTAAACTTGTCACCAAAACCATTGCCAATAGGCTCAAGAGTATCCTCCCACACATTATCAGCCCAAACCAAAGTGCCTTTGTCCCGGGTCGGCTGATCTCTAACAATGCTCTTGTTGCCTTCGAGACTTTCCACTATATGAAGAAAAAAACTAAAGGCAAAAGAGGTTATATGGCCCTTAAACTTGATATGAGTAAAGCCTATGATAGAGTGGAATGGGGTTTCTTAGAACAATCCATGCTAAAGCTCGGTTTTACATCCTTCTGGGTTGATTTAATTATGAGATGTGTGTCTACTTCTTGTTTTGCTGTTCGATTGAATGGTTGTCCCACTGATGTATTTACCCCTACTAGAGGAGTCCGGCAAGGAGATCCATTATCTCCATATCTTTTCCTGATTTATGCAGAGAGCTTATCCAACCTTATTACTGATGGAGAAAGAAGTGGGGATGTACACGATATTTCTGTAGCTCGGGCTGCACCCCCAGTGTCTCACCTATTTTTTGCAGATGGTAGCATACTTTTTGCCCGAGCCACCATCCCGGAAGCTGATGCTATCAAGAATATCTTACAGTTGTATGAAAGGGCTTCTGGCCAGAAGATTAATTTCGAGAAATCAGAGATCTCATTTTGCCGAAATGTTCCTGATGAGTCAAAAATCTTACTCGAGCAACGACTTGGTGTAAAGGCAGTGATCTCTCATGCGAAGTATCTTGGGCTCCCTATTACAATTGGAAGGTCCAAGAAGGAGGTGTTCGTTTTGATTAAAGACCGGGTTTGGCAAAAGTTAAAGACTTGGAAAGGTAGATGCCTCACAATGGCAGGAAAGGAGGTTCTAATCAAAGCTGTGGCCCAAGCTATCCCAATGTATATTATGAGTTGCTTCTTACTGCCTTCTACTCTGTGCCAAGAGATTGAAGCCATTATAGCCAGATTCTGGTGGGGTCAGAAGAAGGAGGAAAGGCGTATTCATTGGGTTAAATGGGATACGCTATGCACAAAGAAGAAGCATTGTGGGGTTGGATTTAGAGATTTGGAGTGTTTTAATAGAGCCCTCCTTGCCAAACAAGGGTGGCGCTTGTTACATGATGAGACTTCTTTGCTGCACCGCATCTTTAAAGCTAAATATTTTGGAAATAAGCAGTTTTTGCAGGTCAAATCCCAGGCCTTCCAGAGCTATACTTTCAAGAGTATACTCGCTGGTCGTGAACTCTTGGACAAAGGTATTAGTTGGCGAGTGGGGGATGGCAAATCCATACATATCTGGAGAGACCGATGGCTGCCAATTCCGAGTGGTAGTAGGGTGTCTTCGGCGCCACAGGTTTTGGGTGAGGATGCTAAGGTGTCTGATCTTATCAATGAAGAAGAAGGAATATGGAATGAGCCTCTAATTCATTCAATCTTCTCCTCTTTTGAGGCTGAAATTATCAAGAGAATTCCTCTTGGCAGATTCCAGCGTCCTGATTGTTTGAGTTGGACGGAGACTAGAAATGGATGCTTCAGTTTTCAAAGCGCGTACTGGCTGGCGGTTGCAAATAAGGTTCCAGACCGAAATTCCTCGGGTATGGGGATTCAGGATATGGGAATCGTATGGGGTCACATATGGAAGTTGGACTTGCCTCCAAAGGTGCGAATTTTCTTATTGAAATTGAATCATTATGTTCTCCCAACCAGATCAAAGTTGATTCGCAGGGGTATTGATTGCCCCAGCCAATGTGGAAGATGCAATGCTGTGGAAGAGGATGCGTTCCACGCGTTAATTGGTTGTTCACAGTCGTTGGAGGTCTGGAGGGGTTCTAGCTCCGTACTGAGGGAAATCGCCGTGGATGCAACGGATCTCCCTGCTGTTGTTACTTCTGTTTTCTCTTTGGATGATGAGGACCAGCTGCTGATGGGTGTTATGACTTTATGGGCCATTTGGTACTCGAGAAATGTTTGGTATTTTCAAGAGAGACAATTGACAGCAGCCCAGGTGGTGGAGATGGCCTCCAATACTCTATTTGCTTTCCGTGCAACGAAGAATAGTGAAACACACACTCCAAGTACGACGGCGATGGGTAACCAAAATTTATGGCATCCCCCACAACAAGGCTTCTTCAAGCTCAACACTGATGCTGGCCTTTTCCCTGATGGTAGATGTGGATTGGGTTTTATCTTGAGGGACCATATGGGTGATGTTCTAGCTGCAGGTTACTCAGCATCCGAGGGGAGTATGGATCCTGAAGTGGCCGAAACCAAGGCTGCTATCTTTGGCATTGAGGCTGTTATGCATATGGGGTTCACTGACATTATCTTGGAATCTGATTGTCTCCCAATGATCCAGAAGCTCGCTTCAGCACCTAATCTTTTGTCCTATGTTGGCCTCCTTATTGATGACGTTACTTGTCTTGTGAACAGTTTTCGCAATTTTCAATTTTTGCATGTTAGACGACAGGGGAATCGAGCAGCACATGCTCTGGCCCAGTAAGCTAGAAGTTGCTCTACCCCTATGTTTTTCATTGAAGATGTCCCATCTCCTATTCGGGATTTTGTTCAAAATGATGCTGTAAGACTTTCTGCTTGCTAATAAAGCTTATACGCATCGTTCATCAAAAAAAAAAATTGAAAATGAAAGAATTTTTGGTGTCAATGTATTAATATGAGATAGATCCATTAAATTTTTTATTTGAATTCCCAGTTATTTCGGGAGATGGCCTTTTTAAAAAAATATCTAATGAATTAATGAGGAGGAGGGGAGGAAGTTTCGGTATCAATGTATTTATGTGATAGGGATACATTGATTTTTATGCATTTATTTGCCTTAATTATTTTATCAGTTTTCCAATGTTTTGCTTCACTTTCACGTGATGTCCCATGTCGAAATTGTAAAGCTTATTGAGTAAGGGCTCTCATTCTCCTCGTATCTGGTAATGTCACAACTATGGAATGCATTATTTTGAATCTTGATGGGAAAACAAATTCATATAGTAAGCTTAAATCAAATGATCAAATTGATAACTACTACAGGAATTAAATGAATTAAACAATGGTATAATTTGGAGGCTGGAAAAAAATTATAATTTACATATTTTTCAAACTAACCAATATAGAAATTATTAGACTTGGTCCAAAACCACAAAATAATAAAAAGATAGCTACGCTTTTTACACTTGCCCTTCCACATTTAAGTCCCTATTTCCTAAAGAGGGCACTTGAGTAACAGCCATGCACCCTTCATACTCAAATGCAATATCTCTTCCATCAATCTTGCAAGCTCTTGGTTTCTCTGATGTAAAAACTCTCATTTCTCTAGTTCCTTTCACTCCAATTTGGACCGTGCAATCTCCGTAAACCAATGACTGAATAGCACCACCAGTGTTGAGCATGTTCACCAACCCAATAGGAGTAAACTGGACTGATTTTCCAACCAGACTTACGGCTTTCTAGGTCGAATAACTGCCACGTTCAGATTGGTGGCCACAACCACAAATCCTGTCAACCTTCACATTATATTGAAAGAAATTTAAATTTCTCCATCAAATCAAAAGTCAATGATGATTTGCTCACGTTACTTTGGAAAGTAAAAATGGGAGTTAAAGTGGATATATGATATAAATATCAGTGCTTGCGTGACAGGAACAGAAATTTAAACCAAAAGGTTCGAGATTGAAATTACAATACAATTTTCTTAGATGGAAGAACCATTTTATAAAAGAAAATATATATACACATACATAGGTATAATATATACATAAATATATACACATATACATAGATATACATCCGAATTAATAATTTATGGCGAGAAATTAAAAATAAAAACATAAAAAAGCCATATATAGGAAAGTCAATAAATATTAAAAATTTTAAAAACAAAATGAATAAATATTTAACTTACCTTTAGTAGAAAATTTGAGATTGGTACCTATATAGGAAAAAAAAAAAGGAAAGATTAAATTAGAAATGAAAAAAGAGAAAAAAATAAAATAAAATTATAGCTAGATATTGAAAATATATTTGGTTACCTTTTTGGGGTGGTTTGGCTTTTGTGGGAGAGGAGTGTCTCTCGAGAAATTTAGATTTGGATTGGGAGAATTTTAGGCTACCTTACCTTATATATAGTTGGTAGGAAATGGTTATAGAATAAATGCAATTGATTTTATATATTTAATTTATTGACCAATTTCCTTTACATGTGCAAAACGGTTTTGCTAGGTGTCCAAAACACATTAATTTGGTAATCCAATTAATTTGGCCGTTGTGGGTTTTCCTCTCATTAATTTGCTTCTTCTATTATTCAAATTTGCTAGAGAATTAGTCGGAGCATTTGATATTAACTATACACATTAATTCCATTAGTGGAGGTATGATTATTAATACAACTTTATTGTATTTTGCCTTATCTAATCCATTTTTAATTTATTTTTAATTGATTTTGCCATATGTCAATTAGATACAGTGCCACACATTCTCAGAGTTCTAGGTATCGAAATTATAGAGCTCCTCAGTGAGGGCTCTGCTATTATATATTATAATAGATGACTTTATTACAATACTAAATGGACATTTGAACCAAAAATTTTGTTTGAGACCTCTGAATGGTTTTGATCTTATACTATAACAACTATTTATATAATATAGCATCAAAAGAACTAATTATACTCGACAAAAAAAAAAAGAACTAATTATATAATAGTTTGTATGGATCCGGATTAGCATACGAAGTAAACAATTAATATTCTACATACAAGTACTTGATTTCCAACATGTGGGTTGAATCACTTAATTTGTCATATGACCAGCTGCCAGATCAAAATTGGAGGCTTGAAAATCGAAATCATAGAATATTTGTCTTGAAAGATCTGTCACACATCTAATGTAGTCTCTTTTTTTCTTTGGAAAACTAAACGATATTGTCACTTGAATTAAAAACGCCTAATTTTCATTTTAAAATTGTCTTCTTCTATAGTCAGAGAACCCGTAATTTTATTGTCTCACCTATTATGACAAAAACACCCGTACCTAATTAAAATGTTGTCAATTGAATATGATTTGTGCTTTTGTAAAATATAATGATAGATAAATTTAAATCAACAAAAATATTCAAAAAATATTTTTCTCCCTTTGGTCATGGCTTAATTGTTTCGACATCTCCTTCTTGTTTTTAATTTTTTACCGAGACATGAGTATTTTCTTCTTATGGATGATTTGCCCTAATCAATTTAGATATCCTAATGCATAGTTAATTCAAGGGTTAATGGTATAAATGGTACCCCGAGTTGTTTAAATTCGTCAATTGTATACCCCGACTTTTTTTTTCGTCAATTATGTACCCGTACTTTGTGAGTTTGCGTCAATTGTATACCTCGGGCAGCCCTTTGATGACGTGGCGCGCTGCCCATTAATGGTGGATAGCAATTTAGTCCCTGAGTTTTTAAATTAATCATATAAGTCCTTTATTAGTATATAATTTAGTCCATATATTTTTTGTTATTTAGAGTTAATCCTTACTATTATATGTAATTATTATTTACACAATATTTGATTCCTAAATTATTTTTAGTGTATAATAATATTTTTATTAAAGTAATAAGCATATAATTATTTTTTTACAAAAAGTTTTGTAATTCACAACTAGTTATATTTATAAATTAATGTGTATATTTTACCTAGTCATAAGAATCATTCAATTAAATTAACTAATTGTAATAATTTATCAAATAAATTTTAATTGAATGATTCAATACATAAAAGACATGTTTTACTTTATTAATTTTAACAATATAAGAATTTAAATTCAGAAAATAATGTAAAAGGAGACCCGCTTACCATGTATCGTAATAATATGACTTTTGAAGAATTAATTCATGGCCAACAATTAGGAGCACTTACAACGTTAAGAAATATTTTAAGCAAAACAAAAATAATAAATGTCAACTATTAAATTGTATATGAAAATTATTAAATTTGATGTAACCAACTATATATAATAAATTATTATTATTATTATTATTATTATTATTATTATTATTATTATTATTATTATTATTATTATTATTATTTTTACAGAAGACCATTTTATAAGAGTATTGAATTTTTTAATTTTTTTGTGATTAATTATAATTTAGTAATATAATTAATTTAATTATATGTAAAAAATACAATATTAAATATTTCACAAGTAATAATTATATATCACACTAAAAATTTACATTATAGTATTATCGTTCTAAAAAAGGATTTGAATGAGTATAAATAAAGTTTTAGGACTTAATTGTATAAATTCTAATGGACCTACATGATTAAATTCGGAATCTAAGGAGCAAACTAACACAAGTTATTTGCGGGCAGCATGCCACATCATCAAAATGCTGCCCGGGGTACACAATTGACCAAATATTAAAAGTACAGGTATATAATTGACGGAAAAAAAAGTCGGGGTATACAATTGACGAATTTAAACATCTCTGGGTACTATTTATACCATTAACCCTTAATTCAACTTGGCATAAGATTAGAATTGAGTGTCTCATGACATTATACGCATGGATGTATCGGGGGAAAAATATATATATAAACATTAATGTAGTAGTTGATCTACAACTATTAAACATTGTAGTTAATTAGTCCCGTTGGGAAACTCACCGACCATGGCTATCTGGGTCGTATACGGATCTGTTGGAGGAAAGTGGGGAAAGAAAAAAGCTATTAAACATTGTACCGTTGCTTATTGATTCATTGAAAATAAAGAGAGATTTTGACATGGTGGTTGTAAAATTTAGCAAAATATAAAAGTATAGTACAAACAAAATACGTGGAGGATTATGCCCTGTCCTTTTTTTAAAAGAAAATTCAACACCATCTATAATCATTAAATATGTAAGATGTTGTAACAAATAAACCCCATATGTCTAACATTTTTTTTATTCACCCTATACCATGTTTATTTTTCATTGGGGACATGTTTTTTACTCTCATATTTCTCAATTCTTCTATTATTCCCCCACTTCTTTTCTTTTTTCTTGTTTCCCTTCGGCCTGAACCGCCAACGGAGACTTCACTCGACAAGTTGGTTATTTTCTCGACATAGATTTTCTATAAGAATCCAAACCCAAGACGTGCTTAAGTGACTGGCTGTTGTAATATCCATGTTTCGGTATCCACAGCATGTTCCCGTGCGCTCACCGTTGTTAGCTTCGGAGTTATAATTATTGTGTCACCGGTGGGCTCTATCTTCACAGCGGAGCTTGACTTTAAAGTTAAAAGTAGAAAGTGAAGAGTGAAGATCATGCATGTAATAGAAAATATAGATAACATAGAAATCTACCAAAAAAAAAAAGGAAATATAGAAGCAATTTTTATTTTTCTATTTCCTTATTCTTGAAGTGAGAAAAATATCGTGGCAATGGTGATTTGGAAAAAACATAGAAAGTCATGAGACAAAACAAAGGATGCTGGCAGAAGATACAGGTTGTTCTGGCTGGGACTTTTGGTACAGATGGTAACCATGTTTTATGGTTTGAGACAATCATGTACCCAAACTTTTTGCCGAGACATTTATGTACCTGAGCTTTTTACGGGCAGGTCATTTATGGGTCTCGGGCTGGATATCTGCTGACCTGGAAGCTGTCTAAAATTGGGCAGCTGCCCGTAACTCAAAACGACGTCGTTTCACCACAAAATGACGTCGTTTTCACATCCACATGACAAAGGTGGATCCCACCCATTTCCTAATACCTGACCCAATTACCAACCCAGTTTTACCCTTAAGAGGTTCAACCCAACCCAAATAAGATATTCTACACAACAAAAAGATTGTTTTTCTTTTACAAAATAAGGTAAAAAAAATTACTCTACAATTTTCTTTTTACAGAAAAAAGCAAAAAAGAATTTCACTCAACAAAAAATTATTTTTTTAACAAAAAGAGCAAAACAAAATTCTACTCAAAAAAATTATTTGAGTGAAGTCTCCATTGGCGGTCCCAACCGATGTGTCCTCCTGAATTAATTTCCCTGCCCAAAATATCTAAACAGAATTATCAACCACGTGAGTTTCGTCACACCTCTATCAACCCCGTACTATAAAAAGGGAGCTAGTTGCCCCTTACTTTGCACCACCACACCAACATATGATTGGAGCCAATTCATCATCACCAAACTAACATCTGTAATATTCTTTGGCATATATCATCATGGAGCTCCAAATCCTTTCCTTTCCTGTTCTTCTTGTTTCCCTACTCTTCATCTTTGTTATCCTGAAGATATGGAACAAGCCAAAACCTGACCCAAAATTTGCAAAGGTACCATTACCCCCGGGGCCGTGGAGGCTGCCTATCATAGGGAACGTGCATCAGCTTGTGGGTTATCTACCCCATCATAGATTGAGGGACCTGGCCAAGCGATACGGTGGCATTATGGGCCTCAAACTTGGTCAGCTGAACATGGTGGTCATTTCCTCGCCTGTAGCCGCCAGAGAAATGATGAAAACCCACGATATCACTTTCTCCGAGAGGCCCTTCTTCGTTTCCCAGAGTGTCATTTTTTACAACCTCAAGGACATTGCCTTTGGCCGATACGGACCTTATTGGAGACAACTGCGCAAGCTTTGCACTCTCGAATTGCTCAGCGCAAAACGAGTGGCATCCTTCATGTCAATCAGGGAAGAGGAGGTCAGGAATCTGCTGGCCAAGGTGTCCGCTACTGGAGGGTTGCCCTTCAACTTTAGCAAGACCCTCTTCTCTCTGACCTACAGCATCGTAGCAAGAGCTTCCTTCGGTAAGAAATGCCAAGACCAGGATGATTTCATCCCAGTTGTCGAAGAGATTTCAGCTGTGGCCGGAGGATTCAATGTTTCTGATTTCTTCCCTTCCATCAAGTTCCTCCACTGGCTCACCGGGATGAAACCTCGTCTCCTGAGACTCAGCCGAGAAGCCGACAGGCTGCTCGAAAGCATCATTGCAGACCATAAGATAAAAAATCAGAATAAAAAATCCACAGTAGAGGGAAAAGATGATGACCTTGTTGATGTTCTTTTGAGGCTTCAGGAAAGTAACAGTCTCGACCTTAAATTGACCAATGATCATGTCAAGGTGTTAGATAATTAACATGAACAATCATAATAATCAGGAATCAAGAGACGATAATTAATTCCCAATTCAATCATTAACATAATACCCATTAGATCTTAGAACTAATTATCTCCCACTAATAGCATGAGGTTAAAGACATACCTGGTAAATCGATTATGCTGTCTTCTAAATTCTCTTAATCTCCTCTTGATTTGTCTT
>JAKUCV010006110.1:4773-43289 GCA_028386065.3 Turnera subulata
CTTCAGGGAATAGAGTAGAGTCAATTCAACGGGATCCATAATAATCTCTTTTATTACTGTAAATGGGGGTTTCTGTACTCTTCAAGAGTATTAGCTCTTCCAGAGCGTAAATATATGATCTTCTAGATCATAGTAAAGCATGCGTTCTTCAGGAACATATTCAAACTTATGCTCTTCTGGAGCGTATTAATTTTTTTTTTTATTTCGAGATTGTACTATCACATGTTATGTGAAATAGTTGACATCCACACATATAATTCTCCCCCTTGGATGTCAACTTGCATTGTCTTCAGGACAAATGTCTGAGCCATTATTCTAGAAACGATGATAAAATGCGGTAAAGTAAATAAAATAAAATAAAATAGCACATAATAATAAAACTGAAACATAAATTAAAATTATTTAATATATACTGGCTTGCACCTTCAGGGTAAGCAAGATAATAATACTATCCATCATCGGATGGTCATACAATATCCACCTTCTGGTGGTCATAAAACATCCACCTTCTGGTGGTCATACAACATCTTTCTTCAATTTTCCTCAAAGATCTGCGGGATCTTTTGGCAGTAAGACATCTAGTCTTTGCTATATATTCGCTTTTTATTGCGTCTGCCAGACAATTTGCAATTAAAATGCATTCAGTGCCCATAACAAATTTCTTCCGGAAATTTTAAGGGCCTTCAATTAACATAATTCCAAAATTTAAATAAATAAAAGACTTAATTAAAAAATAAATAAACATGGGCCTTTTATAAATTAGCCCAGTCAAAAATAAATAACCAAAAATTAAATACGATGGGCCTTATATGAGCCCAAGAATAACGTAAATAAAATTAAAGCGAGAATTAAATGCAATGGGCCTTGTACGAGCCCAATCAAAACGTAAATGAAAACGAGAAATTAAATATAATGGGCCTTTTCGTAGCCCAATAAATAACCAAAAATTAAAGGCAATGGGCCTTTTATGAGCCCATTTGTAATTTAAATAAAAACATAAACATAAATTAAATACAAGCATAATAATAGATATAATATACACCTACTCGATAAATCTTTCAGCAATAATAATGGCATAATAATAAAGAATATATAATATATATATGCTTACTCGATAAATCTTTCAGTAATAATAATAGCATAATAATAAAGAATATATAACATATATAGAAAGGATGAAAGTAGTAATAAGAAAAGTTTTAGAAATAAATACCTTAATAGAGTAGAGACTCGTGCTGATAACGTGTTATAAAATTGGGGAAGATTTTCACTATTTGATGGAATAATACAAACTTGATCAAGGTAATAATACAACTTTGGTAATAATAATACACTTTTGATAATAATATGTAGAAGAGAATAATAAATTTAATAGATGAAGATTGGAAGAGAAGTGTATGGAATGAGAAGAGAGTAACGTTTATGGTGGGTTATAAGTGTATGAAAGTGAAGGAATGAAGGGGTATTTATAGTTGGAAATGGGAGGATAAAAATAAATAAGTATGATTAATTTAAAAGGATAAAATCGAAAGGATATTAGGTAAAGGAAGATGATATTAGGATTAGGACAAATGGAATTATGGAGGGTAATTAGCCAAAGAGATAATTCCAAGTAGAAATTTGGTGTATGAGTAAAATATTTACCGGGAATAAATTCAGGTATGGTAAAAATGAGTTTTACTAGATGATAACAACGACATTCACCATAATTTATTTATAACACAAACCATTTTGTAAGTTTTTTTTTTTTCATTACATCTTATATTACTAGTCGTCATTGCGCTCTTTAATTCTCTAGTCCAAATTAGAACACAATTTACTAGACATTATTAAACTGTTTTACTACAAAACCAAATCACATAACAATCTAACATTATATAAAAATAAAGGACATTTAGGCTATATACATTAATTAAATAACAGATCAACATTATGAAACTAATTATTGGATATGTACACAGTGACGGAAGACTGTTGCAGTGGTATCACAGTTACTTACAAAGCCCGAGTTGTAAATATGAAACATTGAAACAGCAAACCGTACCCATAGAACTGCATGGAGATTGGAGAGCAAGAAGTAGCAATTATTTGTTCTCTATTTTGAGGATTTTGCCATTTATATAGGAAAGAAAAAACAAAACAAAAGCCAATGACCAACTCGGTTTCTATTTGATGTGAATACTGCTTAATAATAAAGTGTCGCACAATACATTAGCAAACTGTAATTAGGATACAAGTGAAAACAACCAACTTGAATGATTCTAGGCGCAAACAATTCCAATGTAGCTCTGTCAAGCCAATGTTTAAGCAAAAACTTCAGATGGATATATGTCTAATGAAAAGCTGCAACTTCATTCTTAAAGCGTTGCAGCAGGCTCTCGATGCTCATTATTGTAAGATCATTATTATCTCTAACCCTCACACACACCTGCAAACAATAAACTTGGGCGTCATTCAACCGAAAAGCTAGCATAATGGACAAGAACCAATGCAGTACACAAAAATAAGATCTTGGCGAGGAAAGGGGTTCACTTGACTAATTAAAAATAAGAGATGAGTATTTACTGGATTCACAAGAAATGGCCAAAAAGATTCTAGAATAGAGATCCATAAAACTCATACTTACACCTTGAGTATTGACATATAACATTTACCCTTCAATCCTCTTAGATCTTGTATTCTTGAGTTTATAAATCTTAGCCAATTTTAGAAAAAAAGTACTTGAAGCCGCAGAACAACTTTAGTCCAAATGCTTGCAACTGTAATAAGTAAGAACTTACTCCTAGAAAATGAAAAGTCTACAAGTGTAATCTATCTATTAACACTCAGGTCGTTATGACCTCATGATTCGATACAAATCTTCAAGCACTATTCCTATTGCTCTCCAAACTATATTCAAGATGTTAATATTTATATGAAGTGAAAAGAACAGCAGTATTCAACAATCAGCGAATTGAAAAAATGAGCAATACCTCCCCAGTTTCTGATTCTTTTTCACCAACAACCAGTATATAGTTGTACTGTGCCAGCTGAGCTTCACGCACCTGCGTAACACCAAGCTTTTAGTGAACATACTTACACTGTACACCCAGCCCCACCAAAAAACCAGAACGGCTTTCTCAGATGTTCCAACTATTCTAAACTGACAATAATAAGTCAATACTATTTCATGATGACCATAGAAATCAAGTGCTTACATTGCGACATACAGAAAGAATATACTGCAATGATAAATCATAAATGATGAGATACTTTGGAAAGATTGCAGGAAACTCAAATACGGATAATATCACTATTCATCCTAAAGCTTTTTCCATTTGGGAATTCATAAAATCCACACTAAAACTCATTCCCCACACACTCAATTGTCAATAAAGCGATTCACATTATCTACGATCTAAGGTGCTTTCTAGTGCAGCCAAGGAGATACAACTGATGACAACAACAAACCAAAGCATGCCCATTCATATCTCTTACCAATGAACATCACAATTGTCAGGTTCATAACAATGCCTAGACTCCACTGTGTGAAGAACATTGTGTTGACTTGGTGACACAAGAACTTTCTCTTCGTAAAATGCAAATGAAAGAGGATAGAATTATATACGGAATTCAGATGTAAATATGCCGACTAACATGAAACAGAATGGATATGTATTTTCTATGTGCAACAAAGTCCAAGACAGAAACTGATGTTGAAGAAGGAAATTATGAAAGACCTTTTTCTGGATCTTTCTGTCACTGAGGTCAGCGTCAACATAAAAACCAGCATGATGAATCTTTTGTTGAACCTATAAAACACAGCAAAGGAAAGGTATTGGTTTCCATAACCAGTGGTGCTATAATTTTATATGTAATGGTGAAGATTACAAAAAGTCCAAGACAGAAACTGATGTTGAAGAAGGAAATTATGAAAGACCTTTTTCTGGATCTTTCTGTCACTGAGGTCAGCGTCAACATAAAAACCAGCATGATGAATCTTTTGTTGAACCTATAAAACACAGCAAAGGAAAGGTATTGGTTTCCATAACCAGTGGTGCTATAATTTTATATGTAATGGTGAAGATTACAATACAAATTTTTAAAAGCTTAAAACAGCCAACCAACCTGCTGAGCATACTCTATAAATTTCTCAGACACAGGGCAGACAATCGCTTGACGAGGACTAAGCCATAAAGGCCACTTCCCCTTGTAATGTTCCAACAATATGCCAAACATACGCTCCACAGATCCTAAGATGGCTCTGTGTATCATAACAGGTCGCTCCCTCTTGGCTTCATCCTCTGCTGAATACTCTAACCCAAAACGATTTGGAAGATTGAAGTCAAGCTACAATAACAAGGATCAAATTGTTTAGTAATAGCTACTGTAACACTCAACAACCACAACAAAATTGAATATAATGTTCTAAACCTGCAACGTAGCACACTGAAATTTCCTCTTCAATGCATCAGATACACTGATATCAATCTTTGGTCCATAGAAAGCTCCATCACCTGGATTTTCCTGCAGATAGCGAATAGATCTTATAACATGCAAAGCAAACCAACCAGCCATAAAGTTAAACCAAGCAAATAATGATGTGCTGCTCAATCAGGATAGACGACTCTTTACCCAAAATATGGAACAGTAAAACTAGCCAACACCTCTGACTAAAACCACGAATACAGTACATTTCTGTCTTTTTTACAAGAGTTTTGAGCCATAATATATATTAGAATTCACAACGTAGGAGAATTGATGCCTACCATATGCAGGCTGCCATGAACAAGAACTACAACCACAAATTTTTCTTCAACTGAACATGACATAGAAAATAAAAATGCAATCTCAAACAGCATACCACCCATGGTTTTCCAAACTCATTTAATGCTTCTGTAAGAGCGGCCTCAGCTCTATCCCATATTGCCGCATCACCTATGTGATTCTCTGGTCTCTACAATAAACACATGACACAGGAAAAATTAATCCACCTTCCTGACTAAAATTAAACCATTTTAAATCATAAATTTGTTTACAGAGAAAATAGACAACCAGTCACTGAAATTCTTAATACCATCTGCATCTAAGATGCAGAAAATATATCTCACCACTAAAATGTGATCACAAGAAAAGAAGAAAAAGTTGATTGTAAAGAAACCATAGATCATCTCACCGTTGAAAGCTTCAACTCATAAGTGAATCCAAATATATTATATGCATAATCAATGAAGTCCAAGACACCTCTCACTTCATCCTTTATCTGAAAGACGAAACCCCAATTAAATTGGCACTAGGCCAGAAAAGAGAAGGGCAATTATAACATTTTTCCAGGCCAGTTCAACTGAACTCACCTGCGACTCCCTGCAGAATATATGAGCATCATCCTGTAGGAAAACACAAGTTACACATGTGAGGGGGGGAAATGTGCACTGACTAAGGACCAACATGAAGTTCCACAGTGATGGATACACTCAGTCTAACGACCTTGAACCATGTGGAACTTCGAGCATGCAAATAAAGTTCATTACATACAGAAGAAACCCGAACTTAACCAAAATACCTACAGAAAAGCTACATAAGATAAAGCCCAGGCCACATATTAAGTGGCATCAGCAGTAGTATCATATTACTAAGGGATACCTGCTGAAATCTTCTAACACGTGTCAATCCTGAGAGGGCACCACTGGCTTCATTTCGATGTAAGGCACCAAAATCAGCCATTCGAAGTGGAAGTTCTGGAAAATCAGTCAAAATAGTTTGGGATAAGGATACAAAATTAAAACTAAGTAAACAATAGCATGATCAGAACAGTTCTCGAAATTAAGGTGGCAAAGAATATAGTTACAGCATTGCCAAAGAATGACTTCTGCCCATGCACCCACCAAATTTTTATGAAAAGTAACGAACAGAATACTTACCAGCAATCCAATTAATAGAGCAACTAAAAAGGCATGTTTTACAACTGAAAAATGACACTACTAAAAAATAATGTGTACAAAGAAACTACAGGAATGGATTGCTCACATCCTTGGATTAGTGACTGATATCAGGGGTTGCGCAATGGAAACTGGAACTTTTATTTTCTCACCTTTTCTTATCTTCCGCATTTCCTACTTTGCAGTGGCAAGTTTATGCCAACTGCTAAGATCTCAACTAAGATTAAGGCTTTTACTTAGTCAACTTTCCAGCCTGCTCTAAGAACAGCTTAAAAGCAAGGTTATTCGAACTGGCCGAGTCATTGAACCAGTGAAGAAGAGATTCAAGCGTACAATCAGAGTCAACCAGAGTGCAACCAGATCACTAATTTGATTTAGAAAAAAAAAAACTAGTTAACTACCTGTGCTTTGCTGCGGGATCAAAGAGTTCAATATAACATTATGTTTGTTTTTATCCACTTCCATAAATTGCAATCTAAATTGAATTTATTAACCTAAAGTATAAGTATTTTCAAGTTCGATAAATATATTGCTATCTAAAAGAAAAGTTCAAATATAAAAAAGAGAGGGAGGAAGATTTTAGTAAGCCAAAATAGTGTAATTAGTCCTTGCTTCTAAGATTGTTTTATTTACAAAAATAATCTTTAACATAAATGATCTTAAAAATAAAACATAGCAATATTGCATTACTGGATAAAAATAGAAATCGGCACTTCAAGTTTAAGATGAAAGTTTAACTACAAAAAGAAGATAAATGATAATATTTGATGGGGCAAAATAAAAATTTGATTTACAATGCTAGTGGACCAAAATAAAAAAACAATGCTAGATTAAAAAGACTAAAGTGTATATTGTGGAAGATAAAAACAAAAAAATCAGGACAAAATAGGAACTTCACAAGAGCTTTTTGGTGACTGATTCGATTTAGATATATTGTATAATAAGAAGTTGGATAAGATCAATGGATAAAATAAACTTGAAGTTCAAATGAACTACAACCACTCCCCACACCTTTTTTCTTCCTCACCATCCAAACTACCAAATTCACCATTGCCCAAAAGAGGATGTTTTTTTTCTTTTGCTTTTCCACCTAGACTGACCCTAAAACAATCATGCTCTCCCAACTCCTCCATACGCAACCTCCATGTCTGGCATGGCAAAATCACTGGAGCCAAAAGCATCAAACTCATCTCCCAGAAGCTAGAGTGAGCCACGTTTGGGTAAAACCATCACCGGTGTGGGCAGTTCTTTAAAATCAGCAGAAACCGTCCAGTTCTCTCCAGTATTTGAAGAGCCAATTTAAAAGAGTTCAGCCAGACAGGACCCTCAGCTGCTTACCAGCCCCCAACTGGCCGGCGTGATCCAGTTTTAATAACATTGGTTAAAAAACATAGGTGGTGACATATGACTTACACAGAAGCATAGCCATGCACATACCTTTTACAAAAAAAAAGGAAGCTAAGTAATAACAACTAGAAAAAAGTCAGAAGACTTAATGAACCACTATTTAAAAAAATATGTGCAACAGTGGTTCAGAAACCTTGAATCCCTGGTGTTTGTCAAACAGCATGGAGGCTATGACAAGGTTCGGCAAGCTGCATGAATGTCTAGAATCCTTCAAAATCTTTAAACTAACTGCAGGAAGATTTTATAGGTCTTACAGACCAAAGCACCCTCAGTATGGATATGTTGTATTTCTAGAATGACCAAAATTCCACGGCAAACATAGTAAGCTTTGCTTCTTAATGATGACAACAATTCTCTACAGTGCCTACTGTGGTAGTTAGCCATGTATCTTACATGGGGTTTCTCTAGCTAATTTCAGGTGAGATAGGACAGCTTTTTCAATTCAGATTTCATTTGTACTTTTCATTCTCTTATAAAGAACTCCTCGGCAAAGGAAGTAAATTCTCCTAAACTGTATTGGTCTAAGGTCAATTGGACAAACTATGTTTGGCATGACCAAAAACGAAAAAAAAACAATCACAAATATCTGGCCACTGATGAAAGAATTGAACAATAATTCACATCTACTGTTGTGTAAAATACACAATAATATGGAATCTCATCCTTTCCACACTTAAATTAAAAGAAAAGTTAGTCCGTCACTGCGTTACTAAAACTGATGATTATCCTTCATTGAGGCATTTTATACATTTCTACAATAAACGGTGAGTTTACCAAAGTAAAAAAAACAAGAGTATAAGATGTTAATGCAATTAAACACCATATCTTAAGCTACCTGCAGATACCTATGGAACAATAATTTGGAAGAAGATATGCCTACCCCTATATGATCGAACTCTGTGTTGAAAAATCAAGCAGTGCCCAGGGCAATTCATTGGCTTGAGTCCAAACTCCTGCTTGTCAATCTTTATACACATAGAAAAGACATCAGCACACCACATGCAACTGGCAATCACAAAACAATGTTCTAACTATTCCAAAAATTATCTAATCAAAGAACAGCCAGAAGCAGAATCCTACCTCAAGACAAAACATGTTCTCCTTATACTTTTCTGCATGTCCAGAAGTTTCCCATAATTTAATGTTGTACATATTAGGAGATATAACCTGCCAAAGATGAGGCATTTAGGCTAACACGAAACAGTATGTATTATTACGCTCTAAAGAAGGGAAGGCGATTTTATACCTCGTTATAGCCTCTCTCCCAGTATAAATTCTTTATAAACTCCACTAGCTTGTTATATACTCGAGTTCCATGTTCAAGGAAAAACCAGCTCCCAGGGCTGAAACAAACAAAATATGTGACAAAATCAAAATGTAGAACAGCATTATCTACAAACATGAGATCAAAATCTACAACGATATTGACCTAAATGGATGACAAAAGAAAAGCTCCTGTTTTTGACCGAGGATCCTGTGATCATATTTCTTTGCTTCTTCCAGCTGTCGAATATATTCCTGTACAAGAACTAATGTTAAGAATAAAACAGAACCAGAAAACAAAAACAAAGACAGGTAAGTAAAACAATCAGCATGAAAGCAATTCCTAGCCCCAATTCCAAACCCCTGAAAGTTTTGGAATGGAGAAGGAACCTCCATTCTCCTTGTACTTACAAATACTCTCTTATTAGGGGTACATCAATGATTACATAATTTCAAATTTCCGCCCAATCATTTATCTCCCTCCTCCTTAAGCTCCCAGACAAGGTTTTCATGTCACTTCCCTCCTTTCCTTTAAAAACACTCCTTACATTATTTTCACGTGCCACCCTTTACCTGGTTTTTCATGCATAACTCTTAACAATCTACAATTGTCCATTTCCTTCCAACAGTCACCAGTCACACTCTCAATACTTAGCAGACTGGGGACATCTTTATTTAACCTAATATAATTATGCAGAAGAGAATGAGATCATGAACAACCATAATTGGAGCTTTGAACTATTTTTCAAATAGTAATATTAATGTCAGAAATGCATAAACAACAGGGCATACACCACAGTTCCTTTACCAAAACATTCAGCAAGTCAACAAAGGATAATGCAGTAACATGAATAGGTAGGAAAGACACCAATGTTCCAAGGAAAAAATAACCTTCTTATAAAAGTGTTAGGAATTCAACCAACAGGACATAGCACACAATTTCATATTCTAAAAGACTATCAGGGCTGAGAAACAGAGGCTAATACAAGTGATATGGGTTGGTTGATAAAAAAAATGACAATATGCCAAAGCAAAAATAACCTTCAAATGGGAAAGTACGGAATCCAGAGTCAATCTAAAATAGTACCCAGTTTCATGTTCCAAAAGCTTTAAGCAGCTGAGTAACAGAGGCTGATATAGGTAATATAAATAGATTGCACAAAAACCACGAATGTTTCAAACAAAAAATAACCTTCAAACGCTTTTGATCAGGAAAGGATATCCCATAAACTCTTTGTAAGCTTTCTCGATCTTTATTTCCCCTCCAATAAGCAGAAGAAGCCTGTAATTATACATTCCTAGATCAAAAAGGATATCATTTGAAAAAATTAATCTGCATAGCAGATGTGCAATAAAAAATATTACTTTTAGACAAGCTAATGCTTTAACGAATGACGTGTTGGGTATGTGAGGTCCACGACACAAATCTACCAATGGCCCGCATCTATATACAGTTATAGTTTTGTCCGCCGGCAAATCACTGATAATTTCGACCTGAAAAGTACATTTTTTTTCAAAAAGAAAAAGAATCATGAAAATGTTATAAGAAATTGAATGGATATGTGCTCTGCAAAAAAAAATTCAAAGCCAAAACCTGCCTTGAAGTTGTTGTCTGAGAACATCTCAAGCGCTTGTTCCCTAGACACTTCGATGCGCTCAAAAGGCTGCTTTTCCTGCAATATACAAGATACCCAGCAAGTTACTCGCATTGAACTAGCATAGTCATCAGCATTAGGAACACTTGTTAAGGATTACAAATTGTTCTTGTACACCAGGAATAAAAAGAACTTTGATGATAGCAAAAACTGGCTAATCTTAGTTTGTGTCTAACCATTTCTACCCAGGTTATAGTGCATGCAACAGAGGCAAGAGACTCAGCAGAAAAGGAAATAACACAGCCAGCAACCAGCAGCAATATACAACTACCAATATGGAAAACAACCTACCGAAGCAGCTTTTGAGGCGCCGGCATCAATCTTCTTAAAGTGGTCCTCATTGAGGCCCAATTCTCCATAATATGCATCATAATAAAATCCCTAAACACCAAGACAACACTATTCATTAATGTTATTCAAAACCAAAAAAATAAATAAACACAAAAATTCAAATCACAAAGCATGAAAGCAAGCATACCTCGCCTCTTGTGGTACAAGGTCCGATACAAAGCTTGCAACCATACTCCATCTCAAGCGCCTACGACACACAACACATAGATACTAGCTGATCAATGCAAATTACCAGAGGGAACTAAGCAACAGAAACCACAACCGGAGGAGGGAAGAGTGAAAAAACCTGGCCGAGAATGTGAGCGCTGGAGTGCCAGAAGGTATCGCGACCTTCGTCCGTCTCAAAGTCGAACAGCTTCAGCTCACAGTCGCCTTCCAAGGGACGACTCATGTCCCAGAGCTCGCCATTGACTCTCGAAATCAGCGAGTTCTTCCCTTTCGAGCTCTCCTTGGCGATGTCAAACGGCGACGTCTGCCACTTCTTCCCTTCCTTGACTGTTCCGTCCTCCAAGGTAATCCTGACATTATTAATTAATTAATTAATTAATTTATAGGGAAAACAAAGTGAGACAGTGAAAACGAAACTGCGGGGGAACAGGGAGGGGTCCTGCTCGGAGGAGTATTTTACTTGATGGGATCGTGAGGAAGAGATTCGAGACGGGAACGTTGTTGAGCTTGGATTTCCTCGAAGTGCTTAATCCTTTTCGGGATGACGGTGGCCAGGTAGGCCTCATCCTTGACGGCGGCGGCGGCGGCCATTGTGGAGACCGCGGAGAAGGAGGACAGGAGGCGGCCGGGAGGTGGCTTGGAAGGATTGGAAAGGAGAGAGAGAGGGGATGAGAGACGGCGGACGGCAGAGGAGAGGAGGAAAGAGCATAGCATGTGATGTGAGGAGTGTGGGTTTGTGGGGGCGTTCAGGGTTTAGGTAAAGGGATTTCTGTTTGGGTAAATGGCCCGTCAAAAGAGTTGTATTTGGGCTGACCAATTAGAACCCTACCAATGACCCTCGTGTAAATGTACAGTACGATCCCCCCTTCATTTTGCAAGCCAATATTCCACAACTAGTCAATTAACCCGTGCCGAGTCCTATCATTTTCATTCCTTACGTCCTGCTAAGCTCATCTTAGTAGGGATGGTAAAGCCTTTTGGTCTTACAACGCAAAAATAACAGCATGTACGTGTTTTGGGCATCAAATTACATCACTAGAAGCCATAGTTTTGCAAAAGTTTAACGAAACTTTCATGATTTTTTAGAACGTAAAATAGCAGTTTGTACGTGTTTCAGGCATCAAATTATATCATCACTAGATGCCAGAGTTTGGAAAAAAAAAATGACCATTAGTAAAAGCACCGAAACATGAGTGACCTTCTCCAAAAACAAACAAAAAAAAAAAGATGTGTTTACAACAACAAAACACATCAAAAGGTGCCATATTTTGTAAGACTGGTTTTTTTGGAATAGTTATTGTATTTTTAAAATTATTAATATTAATAGTTTAATATCATATTTTGTTTAGATTTTTTTATAAATTTCAAAAGAACATGGTGTAAATAGTAATTGTAAGAATTGTAATTGTATAGTCATTTTCGAATTAAGACTAATCCGATAAAACCAAATCCTCACAGACGTTCTCACACCCCCGAAAACTAACTGGAAGAAATTGAAAGATAAAAATAAAAGGAGATCACATAAGTGATTTATAGTGGTTCCTAATAATTTGGTTTCTTACTATGAAACCACAACCTTACAACTACAGGCTTTTCAAAGGCGCAGCTCTAACCTACATTCAAAACTAATTATAATTTTCAGTACTTAGCAAAACTAATCCAAGTTCTGCGTAAAAATTACTCTTACAAAGAAGTCAATGGTGACTCGCTCAAAAAGCAATACATTAAGCTTTGAAATAAAAATCACAATTTAAACCTCAAATTTCAAACTCAAAATCTTTCTACCAACTACTTTTAAAAAGATTATAGGGAAGAGGGCATACTCTCCTCCGCTGGCTATAATGCTCCAGAGTTAATTGATTCTTCTCCAATGAGAACTCTTGATCCAATTGCTCTCAATTCTAATTTGATTAAGCAAATATGGACTCTTTTTATCTTTATTAAAAAGTATATTAATCTGATTAAGCAGGTAACCATTTCTACCAGTTAAAGAAAAAGAAGCATTTCGCGCTTGTAATTGGTAAGAGAAACCAAGGCATTTCGCATTAATTGCTCCTCCAAATCCTCTCGCCTCTCTCTTCTTCTTTCAAAAACAGATCTAAAACAGATCTGGGGCTGTCGTGGCTTTCATGCCCACGGTAAACCCCCACCCCTCTTTTTTTTATTATTTTTTTCCTTTAGATTTCTGATTGCTTTGGTCAATCTAGCCACTACCGGTTTTTGTTACAAAAAAAACTTATCTCTTCAGATTTGTGGTGGTTTTCTTGTTTCTATTGTTTCCATAGAGCTTACACAGGTGTGGTAGAAGTTGCGAAAACCATATCATTCAAGTTTGAGTGGAAGTTATATATTCTGTTGCATCTTTAATGGAGCAAAGTGGATTTTGACAAAAGCTAACAAAGGACTTGTGGAGCCTTGAAGTCGTGGAAGTTCATAATCATTCTTTTTTAAAAAAGAATGATTTGCTTTTAAGAAGTCTGAATTGTTCAATTATTGCAATAGATCTGAATATTTTCACTTATAACTTGTCTATGTATTTGTTGTACCATCTATGTATTCATCACGAATGGAACGAAATGAAATCTATCGTTTCAAGATAAAAAAAAAAAAATTATTTGCAGTGTAGTGGCAGCTGCATTGAATTTCAAGAATCATAACTTCAATTCTTAGCTTCTAGTTTAATTTCGTAGTTATTTGTCTTGAGAAATTTTATGGTGAAGACTCTTCAAGTTTGATTAGTTGTAAACCCCTATTTATGCTAACAAATTATCTTTGATTGTTCACTCTTCCCATTTTAAAGTCTATTTATTTCTCCAATTTACCTTATAGATTCCCTATTCATCTTCTAAAATAAACTAAAATAAACTTGGAAATCCCCACCATAAAATTTCTCGTTTGTTTTTGTTACAATGCCCCAGCAATTAAGTAACGGACCATGAATCCATGTTTTTCCTTTATCGTGGACAGGAAGAGCACAGAGCAGAAACAGCGGTTTCTAAGCCCCAAATAACGGATACTTCTCCAATATATTATACTGAATTGAACAAAGCAAACATGTTCATGAATAAAATATTATGTAAATCCGTAGTAGCAAATCCGAAGCCAAAAATATAGCCTTAAAAAAACACAAATTCTCGTGAGCTCCACACTTGCGTTGCAAGAACGACTCAACTCTGCACGAGTTTTAGCTATGCGCCCCCAGGCAAAATTTAATTCTCACAGTTGCGTACAGAAATATTGGTAATAATGTACAGAAACACCTAAAAAGAGAAAGGAAAAAAAAAACTGTGACAACTGACGCATTCCATACTCGGAGCAAAATCTCAAACTGCTACAAGATATACTGCCCCCAAATTGAAGAATAGAAACAAAAGATTTTTTTTACTATCACTACAAACATGGAGAAGCAGCTTCTCTTTGGCAAAAAAATGTAGGAGCTCATTGGCGAGCATCATTGACATCTTTCTATATCATTTTATAAGTCCCGAGGGAAATTGTTTATTTGACCTTCCTCCAACATATCTTTGTTGTTCGCCTTGTATGATATCCTCACACGCATCACAAGGGATTTCTGAGAAGCAAAAGAGTGTTACAACCATCCAGTACTATCCACGTACTTGTGCCAAAAGAGAAATCAAAGCAAGACGTGATTATTGCAAGGCAACAATGCCTTGAGCCCAGAAATTGGGATAACAAGATGTATTCCAGTTGAGTACACCAGAGCACAGGAAAAAATGTACATGATAAAAGCCAGTTTCAAGATCACTGCACATAAGAGTTTAAGAAATCACATTGCAAAGTCCAAGTATCCATCTTTACATAGTGCGCAAGTTGGTCAAGGATCTTTTCTCATTTTAAGAAAAGATGCCAGCAGTATGGCCAACAACTAAACCTTTATTTCATAATTTTTAGCAAAATCAATTAGAGCAGATTTTTCCATACTGTACAAACAAGCACCAAGAATTCCATCAACGAGCAAAAGACCAGGTGGTATGCACAATCTATCTATGTGATGCCATGAACTTCACAATCTCTGAGTAAATAAATTGACCCCCTCCCCCTCCCCCCTTTAAAAAAAAGGAATGTAAATAAGATTTTAGTGCAACAGATATACCTTCCCGTGTTGGCTGTTGGTTACTCTCAACTGTTGTGTGATAGATCCACTACCGGTAGCAGGTAGCATATTGCCACTTGCTGGATCTAAGTGCAGCTGAAGAAACTGTGAAGTGATTGACCACAGAGATCAGAACCGCATGATGGGAACAGTCTATTAAGATAAACATTTTAGAAAAGGAGTTGCAAACAAAAGCAGAATGCTAGAAATACATAAGTTACCTTGGGAACCGCAGCCTGGAAAACAAAATCCGTGAAAGCATTAGGAGACAAATTTGTGAAAGTAGCTTGGATTAATATTGTTTGAGGGTTTCCAGGCTGCTTTGAGAAGTTGAATGTTATTCTCAAGGAGCTGCTCTCAAATGCAACCATGGATGGATACCCTGGACCATTATCGTCTATTCACAGCAAAGAAAGATATCAACACTGGTTCACTGTTATAATAGTAAAGCTGCTAGAATTTCAAGGTGGGCAAAACAAATACCAGGCTTTGATGGGCTCGGGCCAAAGCCATCCAACAAATCCATCATTGAAGAACTTCCAGTAGTAGAAGTGGCTCCTACAGAAACAGGCAGTGGCGATGACAGCACATCTAGAGTGCTATTTGGTGCTTTAGAGTCTTGACTAATTGATAGTATATCAGATGTAGGACCATTTTGCCCAGGAGGTGATCCAATAGATAAAAGATCAAGAAGCACATCTGTGCTAGCTTTTGGAGCCTGGCTAGCCCCTGTTAAATGCCAAGAGAGGATGAATCATTAAAATTAACTCCTTAAAATTTCTGTTATAAGAAGCTGAGCAAGCTGTATCAGCAAAGTAAGCTTCTTTTTTTCTGAATAGAAATCCTATCATGCAACTCTACTCAATTGGCAAAAGAAAGACTAGAACTTACATTATAAACCTAATGGTAAATAGCATAACAATTGTATGGTTTAAACAACAAAAGGAGGACAAGAAGAACACACAGACAGACTTTACAAAAAAGATGACAAGATTGGATTTAGTGCTACCACATTGACAAAAATTTGACAAAAATCTCAAAACCAAATGGGTTGTTTTTGCATCTTCAGATATAAACAAGAAGATGGTATATATGGGGTTATGTAAAGCACTACTACCACCAATGAGGCACTGATGTACCCCAAGTGACTACAAGTTACAATCCAAAAGTTTGAAGGTGTCGCTCAAGTTACAGAAGTTCCTGAATATAACTCAACAAGCACAGAACCATCTAGATACAGCCAATTTTCTGACGTGGTTATCAAAGGGTCCAGAAGAAATGATAAGCCAAATAAATCGATAAATTGTACAGCAGTGTCTGGCCTAGCGGCTTGAGTGGAGGTATACATTCGTACTGAAAACAAATATTAATTTTGAAAATTATCCTTTTTAACAAAAGAATGCATACAGTATAAAAGATGCAGATGGACAAACTATCCACAAGAAGGCCCAGAAACAAACCTGACTGTGCTGGAACTGGTGATAAATCAACACCTAAAAGATCCTGAAGGAAATTGTCACCAGAACTGACAGGGACAGGAGCATCATCTGAAAGATCAAGTAAATCAACAAGAGGGGCTGCAGGGGCCTTTGCAACTCCATTTGGAAGATTAAGTGAAGCACTACTAGGAGTTGGAACAGTTGCTGGCAAAGAACCAGCAGCTCTCCTACCAAGGAAAGTGGCCTCATCCAAGACTGGCATTCTTTCAACAAGTGAAGACCTGCCCAGACTCATATATCAGCTTCTGAATCTATGAAATTGCCGCTGCAGAAACATTGACGTTATGACATAAAGCAGAACAATTCAACTGCATACCGAATATTCTGATGCTTCTCAACGATAGAATTGAATTCAAGGGACCTTTGTTGCAATTCGAGCACAAGGCTTCCTTTATGTTGAACAATTATATCCTTTATCCTCCTGCAAAATTATTCCCACAAAGATCATGCTAAAGAACAGTAAAATTTCTGTGTTGCAAACTGGATTAAAATTTCCTGTTGATGGGAACTAAAAATGATAATCTTAGTGCCAATGTCCACCGAGTATCAGGTCACTACTGCAATCAGAATCATCCATTTAATCATTTATGCATTTGATGACATTATTCTTATGCAACATCTTTAAAGTCAATTATTCTTCCAAGAATCATGTCATAATGAGTAAAACTTCTACTATGGCAGGAGTAATGAGAAGGAAACCACTAAAGTATATTTTACTGGCAACCCTACAGTAAATGTCAACATAGCATCAGGTCAGCTAGTGTGCCTGAAGACGAATCCACTTTCATCTATTTCATGTATAGACATCTGATTAGAGTTTCTTTAAAATGCATTTGTATGAAGGGTGGGCCATCATATTACCAGCAGTTCTTATTTAAATAGAAGTTTCCATCGAGTATGCAATTTCACAATACAGCAATGCGCACACAGAAAGAAAGAACGAGAGATTCATTTATGGGTTTCAATAAATAATTGCAGGAGAAAATAGTGATCAAATCATAGCAGTAGTTGATTTTAGAAAAAAAATATATAACCGGAGTTGAAACCTCAACGTACTCGGAACAAGATGGGAAACGGGAAGAAAGCTTTAACATCGCAATCAAGGCCATTGCTTTAGTGGTGAGATCTGAGGCATGACGCTTGATTGCAATTTCAACAATATCCACAGCATCTGACTCTGTTACCTGCTTAGGAAAACTAGATTCAGCTAACCATCACATGGGAGCACAAAAGAAAACCTACCAAAAAACAAAATAAAAACAAGTACAACCATCAACATCAACTTATTCCCATAGATGATGGAATAAACATCAACTTATTCTCCCCATGCACTTTGCAAGGAAGGAGGAGGCTGCAAACTAACCGGTCCAACCATCAACTTCCATAAGAAGCAGAAGGTATCAGCTAAACTAGCAGGGACAAATTTCCTTGATGATTGGTCAAATTGCTAAGAAAATTGTTGTCAGTCAATTACAAAAGCAGGTGTTTGGGGAGCCAATAAGAATAATAAATTAACTTTATTATGTTTTCTTGTTGAACTTATTCACTTCACTAATAACGAGAGGAAGGATAGAAACAGACAAATCTCATGTGACTAGTTTCACTGGATGGAACAACACAGCAGGATAAATTGTGGCCAAGGCATCATATGACAACTTCATCCAATACATGACTAGATCCACATGTTATCTCTTCCATGTACCACAAAGAATGGAAAGAAAGCCACAAAAAAATTGTTAGACAATTTTATCAGATGCGATAATTAGAATGAATAAAGCAAGCGCATACAACCAGACATGTAGATGAGATTATACTTACAGTTATAGGATCTTCTATGTCCAGCACTCCAACATTATTGACCAACAAATCACCATATTCTCCAATGCACCAAACAGCCACTCGAACAAGACTTTCCTGACAATAATATTAGCAAATTATATTCACGTGCAAACCAGAATCCTGAAGCATATAGGTTTTAAGCATAAACATAAATTTTAAACAATAACTATGAATACCTGTTCAGATGATGATTGGAATGCTCTATACAATTGTCTGACTGAATATCCATGCAGATCAGAAGCATTGCTTATCACAACAATAAGGGCATGCCACACTTCATCTTTCACAAAATTTCCAGCCTACTAAGCAAGAAATTAAAGTTAGATAAATTCAACAAAATAATTATCATAACAAAGGTGCTTGAACACATGGAATTGAATTTGCAGTGTCATATAACTTTCCCACTCTTCAGGGCTTATGACCGATTTTTCTTTGACGATTTTAGCACTATCGCAACAATAACTCCGTAAACCCTATATTTCTGCGCAAAAAAATAGCCTCTAAAACCTATATTTCATTTGATTCTCAAAATTAAGTGATCCCAGCCCTGATAACAATTCTTGGATTCATACTAACACCAACATGTTCAGTCAATAGCTGAAATAGGTTCAACAGTAGGCCTAAGAAAACAGTCTCTAAGGCAGATGACTCATTCTAGATACTATGTTACTGATTCAATAATTTCACTCGAGACCAGTATTTGTTTCAGAAACTATCAACATAAAAAAAAACAAACATTACAGACAACTTCTAGCACAGTGATAATTCTGATCAACAAGAAAATTCTTATATGCATTAACAATTCTTGGATGATAATTATTCCCCAAACGCTGAACCTGTAGCTGCGGTAATGCGTCTATGAAGACAAGAACAAGTTTTTCTCAAGTTCAAGGAAAAGAGAAAACTAAGAGATAGAAGAACTGAAGAAAATAGGAGAAAAAAATCTCACATCTGCAATAGTAAATATCATGTTGTTATTTGCTTAGCAGCCAATTCACAAAGGCTTAGCATTTAGGAACATGTGCTCCTCAGAAAGAGCATCATCAAGAGGTGAGGACAAACAATCACAAACACTTAATCAGGGACACCATATTGTCACAAAACAAACCACCTTTGAGCTAGATTAGGAAGAGAAGAATTGTCCAAAATCCAAAAAAATAAGTAACGAAAATATTTCTAAATGTCTAAATCAAGCTTTAAGCATATGCCAAAAAATAAGTTTTTCATATTTTTACCTCAGTAAGAACCCTGAGCATCTGATCAATGTACCAAATTTTCTCGGGTGAGAACCTAAAACACCAAAAAGCAAAAGTCAAACAATGAAATAGTGCAAGAAATAGTTCAAAACTGAAAAGTAGACATTACTGCACTATATTAGTCCGTGGACTTGTATATCTCTACAGGACATTCCTAATTCATACAGGACACACAATGGTAGCTATTTGTTTTCCACCAATTTCAGGACCTAAGACTCTAAGCTAGTTTGATTTATCTATATCAGCTACCAGATACTGTTTGCAATCTGAAAATCATCATTCCTTTATTCCAGCTTCAATCTATTTTAATTTTCATTCTTGAAGCATGGATATTTCTGTGCATGAGATAAGGAGCGATCAGGCTGTATTTGTCACTAGCTATCGATCAGTTGCTTCGACAGGCACAAGAACGGGAGCAACAACTATTTCCATTGAGGAAGCAAATTTCCGACCTCACACCTTTAGTACAGGATTCATGGTAGTCACGGCATCTCGGAGAAGAACTAGACAAAGTAGGAAATAAGTGTTTTTAGCATCATTGGTTTTGAGGTTATATTTCGAGGCATCTATTGTGTCATGAGTTCATAGCCTGAGGCATCAGTTGGAAACATAGATCAAGCCACGAATTTCTTAATTCAATATTCTATATCTGTTCGATCAATTATATTATAGCTCAAGTGGTAAAAGCTACAAACGTGGTTATAATCGTATACAGTGATGAAGGTGTAACTTGCATCATCTTAGTGTCTACCATCAGAGGCTGGAGTCATTATTAACTTGATGCTAAGTTGTTATTCCAGGTGAGCATCCAGAATTAGTAATAAAGATATATGGCAAAAACCAGTTGTGATTTATGCAATAAACAAAAATCAAGGACAAGATCCTAACAAATCAGGGAAGCAGGAGACAAATAAGCAGATTTTTTAAAAAGAAAAAAAAAGGACAAAAGCAGAGCTTCCATATACTACAACTTACTTTTCAACTATGGAGCAGATTTTTGCAGTAAGATCCCCCCTGAATTCCTGGTCACTTACTTCCAGATACTCAATTAGCTCTTTCGTTAGAGGCTTTACATTGCTCTCGTTCACTAAAAGGTAAACCAGTTCAAGAGCTCTTTTCCTGATTGAAGCATCAGAGTCCTGGATGCAAATACCAAATTCCAAAATTTAAATGTCGCATGACCAATAGTCCATTTCACAATAAAAATAAGCAGACAAATTCAAATCCAAAAAGTAGTTCATCAGGCTTAATTCATGACAACTTGATTCAATTTTTTCATTTCGAACTTGCACATCAGCAAAAGACAAGGTGGCAAGAAGAAAATACAAAATAACTCTGTCCAGGAAAAAAAATAGGTTAGCCATACAAGCCCTCATGCTGACAGAAGCATAATATAATGGGTGCAATAAGCATTATTTGTGGCCAATTATTGAAGAGTTAGAGATAACGGCAACAAATGATTCCAATAACTTAAGCAAGCAGTTGAATGACAAAGTAACAATACCACAGTTAGACATCATAAATAAGACTGGAGTAGTGAAAAACCACGAAAAGCACCACAATCCATTAAAACTGTTAAATATGCAATCCATTAAAACTGTTAATATGCAAATGTGCTCAAAACTCCAAGCAACTGATTTTTTAAGCAATTCTAACCAGAAAATTGTGGCCCGCCACTTCTATCAAATACAGTGATCATTTCAGCCTACGCGGGCAGATGACAAAAGATATAGCAGCTTCAGTATATGGTTCTATCCCTATATGCAACCAAGATATCTGAGATTTATCATGGTCACTACTTATATCTTTAAACTAACTTGTCACTAAAATCATAATATCATTTATCACTTGAAACTCCATGGTCTTCCGACCAGTATAACCCGCATGTACCTTTACACATTCCAAGATTGTAGCCCTATGCCTCTGCACTGCTTGAGCATCTACAGTAATAGCCCTCATCAGCATGTTCAATGCAACATATCTGAAAGAAACATGATTTTTATTTTTCAGTACTTCAACAGAGAAGCAGTAGAAAAGATGATAAATGCTTAGTCAATGTGCCATTTTAAAAGCCACATAACATATTAACATCACATGGCAGGAAATAAACTCCAAGGGTTAGTAAAATTGACATTTCAAGATAAAAAGAAATGAGTAACACTTATACAGGTACATATCCAAACAATGTTGCATAAGCATTTTACAACTTGAGGTCGTTATAGACAACAAGAAAAGAATGAGCTTTACTAAATTTAGTTCCGCAAGTAAAAATGTTGTAAAAACCTGATATTGTTGTCACGATTTGACAAGAACCTCCCCAAGATGTTAATGGCAAGCACTCGCAAGCCACCATTATCTTCAATGCTCATGATGGTCTCAACACACTCATATAAGATAGCATTCCCCGCATTTTTGTTTGATTCAGTTTTTGTTGCCACCTAAGAGAATATCAGGCAAGAAGAGAAAGGAAAACTTCATTAATTCATAAAAGGAAAAACCTAGAAAAATTTTTAAGGAATCATGAGAATTCAGAATAATATACAAGTTGATAAAAAAAAAGCAGCCAGCCAGAAAATTTCATGTTTGATTTGAGGACCCAAACCCAAAAGGAGAAATTGTAAACATGAATCAGAAGAAAATAATTGCAGAAGTTGGGCCCAAACAGGTGTTAGGCTTCTCAAGTCCAGAATTCTATACTTTTGCCAAGAGTAATATTGACACAAGAATAACTAGGAAGTCAAACAATATCATAGTAATCTAGATATGTAAGCATGAAGAAAGCCTCATAGTCGTTGTCGAATAGAATTCCAACTTCCAGTTGAGTACGTGAGCAATAAAGCCAACAAGTGAAAAGAAGATCAATCGCACAGGCAACTCAACTTCAGCTTTTCCATAATTAAAGGCGTCCAAATGAAAACCCTTCCATATATTGCATATATCGATCACCAGGGGAAGCATAATCAGAACTATATGATCTACAAGACAAAAGCTATCGCAAGGTAAACACCAAAAGCCTACAAAGGTTATGACTTTGTATTCAGGGCACCCAAATCGAGCTCTCCAGAAAGATGAGTACAAGTTCAATATGAAAGAACTTCCATGATTCCAACTTTAAACAAGATTTCTTCAATACTACATTTAAACAAGATTACTCCCACCAAAATAACCATAGGAATTATAAGATCACAAGGCAAAAAGTACAATAATCAAGCATTCACAAGAAAGGACATTAAACATATTAACATTCTCCGCAAGCTTCAGTCCCCAAAGGATTCAGGCTTCAACTTGATGTATTGCCGATAGGAAATATTCTAAGACTATCACAAGATATAGAACAGAAATAGCAACAGACCTGTGCTAGTATGTCGTTCATAGAGTCACTTGCATCAGCATCTCCATGGCCTAATACACGCAAAAGCCTAAGCAATCTGATATGAAGAAAGGGGTCTGTAATGCCAGCAATGTCATATTCTGGAGCATATGGACTGTTTACAACGTCCTTTAGAGTTCTGACCAATCCATCTGTGCATTTCTGCATGTGCATCACTCATCATGTTAAAATAAGATGTAAGCAGGTTATAAAAGTTTAGAATTAAAAATTCAGTTTCTTTCCCTGGAAAAGCCCTCGAATAAGATATCTATGTTATAAGCATTTACTAATACTGAAAGACATGCATTCCTTTTACACACAGGGTTTTTAGCTTAAGCACAATCATAAAAAGAACCATTTTGATGCATCAGATAAAGTATCTGAAGGAAAGTCCAAACATTTTGAAAAGAGGATAAAAAAACCAGCACAAGGTCAATTTTCAAGGAACAATTTCCCTTAAGATTATATAGCCTAATGTGAAGTTAACTACGGATCCCAGATTATGTGTTCCAGGAGATGGTTTCATTGAAATTTTGCAAGAAAACTCAAGCAAACTTAACAGTTCAATAACAGAAGTATGATAGCATAGCAAAGGGACAGACTCACAGTAGCTTCCCCAGAAGTCTAAATCATCTCCAAGGGAAAAGTTATTCAGGCACCGTTGCCTTCCTAATATTTAGAACCAGATTACATTACCTTTCTAAAATATTCGAGGGCTTCTGGACTGACTTTACAAAGATCTGTACAAAGTTGAACGCCTGTAATTAGGACCCCATGATGCTTTTCCTTAAGTAATGAGGCAGCAGGATTTATGAAATTTTCAGCCAGATCTGGTACTTTCTTAATAATCCGTATGGAGCATAATGCTGCCTATATACAACAAAGAGTGATCAAATTACAAACATCTGGGAAAGAAAAGTTAAAAATTGTTGAACAAATAAAGGGTAAGCATCTGATCCTGAAGTGTAAATTTTGTTCTCTTTTTCGAATCAAGCTCTACAAATCAAAGAAAAACAAACTCACCTTTTTTCGGATGTTTGGATCCCTAAATTGCAGCAATCTTTCCACCTCAGGTGCAAGATCACGGGCCATTTCTGCTGAACAAATATTCCCTAAAGCACAAAGAGCAAGGCCCACAATATACTGGTTTGAATGATTGAGATCTCTGCACCAAAGTTAAGGCTGCTAAAAGTAAAGCTTTTAGGTCTTTCTTAGCCACTTTTCTGCTTGTTTACAATAAATAGCAGATTAGTTATTGGAAATGATCAAAAATCATAACATTTATCTGAATTATAAATGCGCAGCTTGTTCAAACTCAATAAACTCACGATCTGTCTATCCAGCAAAAAAAATCAGAAAAATCATAAGAACAGAACATATATTCTCAATTCGGATACTGTTTTAATGAGTTTGTGACCAACATCAGAACTTCTTGTCTTTCATCGAGAAGCAACATAAGGCCAAGATATCCAATCCTTTTCTCAGGAAATCCAGTTGAAGCAATCAACTTCAGGCATTCCATCTGACCGAAGTGTGTCGGATAGCCAAGCATGTGAATGAACATGAGCTTTGCCAGATTACGATGTCTATAATCTTGATCATTTTCATTGATTGCTGCCCGAATAGCAGCACATTCCTTTCTTACAACAGCACGTTCCTCTGCAGCAGTTTTGCATGCACGTATTGCCCGAATCATGTCCCTGCAATAACAAAAGTGAGTATATATTTAAAATGATTTACATTAATAGAAGGAATTATATACTACACAACAACGTCATAATGTCCAACTTCATCACAAAGTCAATACACCATTATTAATGAAATCTGCACACTGCACATCTATCATCATATAGACATGTCATAATCTGCCTTGATATCCCAACCAGAGAAAGGGTAATTGATGTAGAAAAGAGAGGTTACTCCTAACCATATGTTTTCAACGAGTATAGCTTTCTTGCAATCACATTAGAAACAGTGATCAGAGCACAATATCAAACACAATGGAAATATCATGACATATGATGCTGCGGTCACAGAATTGCTTTGGTTGACATCTTAATTGCATTTGCAGGGGTACATAACCAACTTCATTTAGAATGATTAATGCCATCCTTCAAACAATTGCATAATGCTGTGATTCCTCTACCAAGCTTGTGTCATCTACTTCAGGTAAGCTAAATGGCACCTTCTGTTCAACAACATCCAGAGGAAGTAGAAGAGCTACTTTTGGAAGAAAATCTGGAGCAAGGGTAGAAGTGCAAAATCACAAAAAATGAATTTTACACAAGATTTCTACAACGTAAATACAAACTCAATGTGCAAAACACAGATTTATTCTCGCTGACTTTAATGTTAGATCAATCAACCATTATTTATGGACTGTGAACGGAGCATATCCATTCTTCCATTAGGCTTCCATATGGATGTTTTCTTCACAACTATTTTCATAGCCATTGGCCCAATCATCCAGCCCACCACTCTGGCATAAGTTCATTGAGAGTATGCCACTAAAAGGCAGAGCTATACCATTTCCTAATTGTATAGTTCTCACCGTCCTTATGCATGAGCATCTCGTGCTTCCGTGCTGGTGCATAGACCGGTTGAAATTAAACATCAACCAGGTGCATGAACACAAACTTCTGCTTTCTCCTCAATAAATGTTTTCTCCACTTTCACTATGCACACTCATTCACACGAATGTAAACAGGCTAAACTTCTCCCTTATTTCACCTCCACTTGGTGATGCTGTAGCAGTATCCAAGCAGAGCAGCATATTGCTCAGTCTAACACATGAACCCAAATCGTTGAAAAATTATTTAAAACTTGTGATAACAGGATCTCCTGATTATGAAACCCTTTCGAACTCAAGGGAGGGGGAGGGGAAAAGGGTCCTTGTTAACTACTTGATATTTTGTAATAACAATCTAAAATTGATGATGAAAGCTTTTCCAGCTTGTCATTGCATGTAAAATCATGTATGGAAAAGACTGCATAGAGAACTTCATATCAAAGAAGGGCGTAATGCAGGAGTAGTAACAATCCCGAGGTGGAAATTAGTCTTTTCCATAGCTGATGTTCTTATTTCAATTACTTGTAGATTTCTCTTCTCTCAACTTATTATAAAAAATTGCAGAATCCTTCCAAGTCAACATTTTCTTTCAACTCTAAAACTCATCGGTATTGGGCACAGGCAGCCCTACCAACCCACCGTCTGGCAACGCATTAAAGCAATATGAATAAAAACAACGTAATAACTCATCTAGCAACCACAGGCCTCCGCTTGTACATCCCACATCAGCTCCACTAATTACAACTAATAAAAAAAAAAGCTCAAGAACCATGCATTGAGTACCTGAAGGCAACCAACAACTCCTGAAAAGCTGGAATCCGAGAATGAACAGGATTAACGAAAAAGCACAACTAATCCATTCACAATTCCCTCTTTTTTATATGCATAAAGAAAAAAGAGCAAAACAAAACCGAAGTACAGAACCGTAGCAAATAGCAAGCAATTTCACTTCATTCCTACTAAGTTGAAAAGAATTAAGACCGCCAGCTCCCTATTCTTCACAGGTTCGAGTAAGCAAGGGAACAATGCATAAGAAGGCAGTTGTTGGTGCACGTGATCTAAACAGGAACGGGGTTAAAAGTGAGGAAGGGAAGCGTAGAACTCTCACCTTAGACGCGTACCGGACGAGAAGGGATTCATGATTGGGTCCGTTTGGGAATACCGAGCTCAATTCAAATCAGATCCAACCAAGCAAGGCGATCAACCCAAAAGCGCAAAAGGACTCGTCAAACGAAACGGATTTGGCCCGAATCCGGCAGCCGAGATCCGAATATGAGAGAATACAGAGATCTCAGCGAGAGAGAGAGGGAGGAAGGAGAGATTTGGATCTGAGAAATGGGGAGAGAGAAATGCGTGCTCTCTTTATTTCGTTTCGTTTTCTTTGTTTTTTCACTACTGCTTTGAAGACGAATGTTTCTAGTACTACCTTCTCTTTATTTTTATTATTCCTTTCTTTTTTTCTGTTATTATTTATCAATATCGTGTGTGTGCGTGTTTTTTTTAAATGAAAATCAATAACGTGTTATAATTATATTATATTACGAAAATAGTATGGAAAAATTTTAATGGCTTGGTGTCGCAAATTGTAATCATCCATTGTAAATGGCCTTCTCGATATAGAATCTCGGGGTTAATGCATAAAAATGTCCTTTAATTTATTTTTTCACCATTGTTGTTCTTAAAGAAACTATTGTGTAATTTATATCCCTCAGTTTATGCCTAACCGAGTGGAGTTGTCCAATTACTTGCAGAAATAGGTTTCGGATGTGGAACCCTCTTGTTGTTGAATAAAAAATTATTTTTTCTACTTTTTGGATTCCATGTCAGATTAGTAACTCAAAAAAATCGTAAGTCCCACCCCAATATTCTAATTTATAAAAATTTAATTTTTAAAAATAATTAAGAAAAAATGTTGGAAAATTTTAAATTTTACGGATTGTGAATTCTTAATATGGGCCCTCATAAATTTTAAATTACGATTTCTTTTTTGAATTTTAAATTTTACCAGTTTAATTTTACAGATTAAAGATGTGGGACTTAATAAATTTTAACTTGCGAAATCTTTTTTGATTTTCTTATTCTTTTATAATATTTTTTATTACGAATCTAACTTGGATTCCGGAAAAAAATATATTTATTTTTTAAAATCAGATAATTGCATGTAGGACCCACACAATTTTTCCAATTACAATCTTTTTTTTCATTTGACGAGTGCGCGAACGAGTACTACCTTTTCTTCATTTGTATTTATTATTCCTTTCTTTTTTTTATTATTTATCAATATCGTGTGTGTGTGTTTTTTTAAGAAAAATCAATAACGTGTTGTAAGTATAACTTATATTATATGAACAAAATAGTATGGAAAATTTTTAATAGATTGTTGCTATTGGCAAATTGTAATCACAATGGCCTTCTAAACATAGGATCTCAAGGTAATGTAATCACTTGTGTTGGGATTAAGGGTGTAAACGAGTCGAGCTACTCGCGAGCTATTCGAGATCGACTCGATGGATACTCGAACTCGACTCGTACTTATCGAGCTTGGAGGGCAATCGAGTCGAGTTTGAACCTACCAGTACTCGGCTCGTAAAGTTCGCGAGCCTTATCAAGCTTTCTTCCTATGACAAGGCTTAATGATTTGGGCCTGTAATTTGTAAGTACTAATTTTGAAACACCTCGACCTAAATTTACCCAACAAACAGTAATTACCAACAACAGTGCCGACACGTGGCACAAATAGTAAAAACAACAGGAGATCTGGCCCAATGGCCCAATAATAATAACAATTACCCGACCTTGGGTACCTCAACCAACAGCACAGCTGAAGCGCCCCGACCCGTATTTACCGTACACAGTAAATACGTGCCAGAACTGTTCTTATTATAGTAGCAGACAGTACATACCAAATAACATCCAGTACACATAATCTCAAGTACAACATCCGTCGCCCGTACCCGGGGACCATTATTCAAACCACAACAGCAGTAGCAGAAATATTTAATACATCATCATATAAATTATCAGCAGCGGAAGACTCAGAATGAGATGCAGCGGAGGTATGGATCCGGGGACTGGTGAAACAGAAACAGCGGCTGGCCGAACCACGTACCTGTACTACGAACAACTCATCCTACGGGATGAAACCCCGCAGGCGAGGGGTGAGTCCGAAGTGCTCACCGACGAAAGATAAACAGTAATATGCAGGCAACACAATACTTTCGAAGTAAAATTCCAGCAAACTCATAACAAGATACAACCAGATAAATAACTGAGCCAAGACCCAAAGAATGCTTAAATATTATCAAGTTTTATCTTTCGGGGCCCTGTCACTGGACAAGCTAGGGGTCAGACCTGGTTATCAACATGTTCTGGGTGCTAGATCAATCCAGGGATCGACATCCCAAAATAGTAACCCAGGGATAGACATCCCAAAATATAATAACGGAATAGACATCCCAAGCATAGACATGCTTAACATAAGTAACCAGATCATAGCCACCACAAAACAGTCTCTAACCTATCAGTCATACCACTACTTTCCTAGTGACAAATAAGTCGTCAACACAACTTCCAATTATCCAATTATCTCACCAAAACAATAATTCCACAGTCAATAAATCAACCACAACAGCAATAATATCACAATCAAACTCATTTGGCTCAGCAGTTCAATCAGGCAAATTAATCACAGAAAAACAAACACAGTATCATGTGCGACATATCAAAGGTTATCCATCCTCACCTTAGCCGATTTCCCTACTCCTGAAAGTCCTCAAACTGTCCCGGCTCCGGTTCCTCGGGATGCTGTTCGTGATCAGTTCCTATATTGCAAATAATAGCACATATTCACATAAGATGCACATAAATGTAAATGATGCTATACCGTAAAAGTAAAGCTAATCCGATTCGTTTACGTCCCGATGAACCCCGTTATCACCATTACTCACTATTTATTATTTCTACGTCAAAATTCCATACTATATTTATACCTGGCTATTCTCCCGGTATTACTTTGATAATATCCTTTCCAAAATATTTCCATAAGATTATTATGTCCATTTCTTACTTTCTTTTCCAAAAATTATAGTTATCATAAAATATTTTCTCGAATGCTATTGTACGTATATACTTCATCCTAATAGTAATTATTATAACGTATTTAAAAGGTATTGATAATATTTCCGGTAAAACATTTGTATCCTATATATCCTTAAGAAATTTTATCACATTTTAGTAATTATCTCATAATTATCATATAAGGGTAATTATTCCATATAACCATATACTACCCTTTTTATTATTTTCAGTAAAATTGTATTAGTGATATGTTTTTTTTTAATAAAACCAGAATTATATATACCTCTATTTTAATTCTTATTATCTTTTTTTTAATTATTTCGGACTGGGCCAAGGTCCAAGCCCAAGCCCAGTGTCTAAACCCAAACCAATTCTCCCTATTCCACTCACNGCAACTTCCAGATTCGAAAAATTCCAGCTCGTCTCGGAAATTCCTCAAAAATATCCGGAGTATGGAGTGAGACTCGGAATTGAAATCCGACGCTCGGTTTTCCTTAAAATAATTACCAAAGGTTATTTTTATTCGGTAAATTACTGTACAAAGCTTTTACAGTCCCGGTAAAAACACAAATTTTACCCGGGTCGTTACAACAGCGGAAGCATTTTTTGTCACAATGTAAACATATGCAAAGCACGATGCAACTAATGGATCCGAGTCCAGCCCGAGGGTACGCTGCAGCTTGCCATGTACGTTCCTGCACTACAAACAACTCAACCTACGGGATGAAACCCCGCAGGCGAGGGGTGAGTCCGAAGTGCTCACCGACGAAGGATAAACAGAGATATATAATCAACCGTAATACTTTCGAAGTAACACAAACAATCACAGCACAAGAACCAACTCAAACAACACAACAGAAGATTCCTACTAAACATAACTGAGCCAAGACCAAAAGAATGTTTAATCATTTTTTTATTACCAATTTTATCTTTCGGGCCCCGTCACTGGACAAGCTAGGGTCGTACCTGGTTATAACTAATTCTGGATGCCAGGCCAAACCACAATCCGGGATCAACATCCCAATACCAACAATCTGGGATCAACATCCCAATATCAACAAATCCGGGATCAACATCCCAATATCACAAATCCGGGATCAACATCCCAATAACATCATCCGGGATCAACATCCCAATAACATCATCCGGGATCAACATCCCCAACAACCAACCAAACCGGCCATGACACCACAGAACTAGTCTCTAACCATCTAGTCGTACCACTACTTCCCACGTGACCATTATATCATCATCTCAAATTCAATTCCAATTCCATTACTTTATCATCAATTGCTCAACTTTTTATTGTCTCAGATTAATACTCAGGCTCAACCAGCCAACAGTTTCATATCACTAATTACTCACAATTTACAGCTCAATGGTTACTCACAATACCACAATCCAACAGCACATTCCAGCAACATCATGGCAAAATCCATAGCAATTATATAGCAACAATAATCATCAACAATTTCCATAGCAATCATATAACAGCCAATAATCAATTCAGCAGTTCAATCAAACAACAAAATCAAACACAGTATCACAGGCACATATCCAAGGTTATCCATCCTCACCTGATGTGTCTCTGAAACTGCTATCCGGTCAAACCTCGATACCCTACATGTATATACATAGGAACACAATAATCACTTATAATGCACAACAAATTGATTATGCATGATACCGGTTTAACATTTACTAGACGGCTTTTCTGTTCATTTTAGTATCTCCATAATTATCTTATTACCAAACAGTTCTTCCAACTTGGTGGCAATTAATTAAATCCAGCGGTTATATCGAGTATACTTGTTTTAAATTAAAAACCGAAACCGAGCGCCCAAGCCGATATCCCGGCCCTTAGGTCGCTTAGGTTAAGAAAATACATAAATACGTTGTATAAATTATATGGAGGAAATTATATCTGTAAGTAGAACAATTTACGGCCCGTAAAATACTTCGTAATCTATTTAATAATATGAAACAAATAATATTATAGATCACATACCCAATAGTAAAACTGTTAAATAGAAAATATTGTCCTCGGTAGGAAATCATTATAGTCGGAAGACGGTATAAGTAAACATTTACAATTATATATATATATATATATATATATATATATATATATCCGATAATGTTAAATAGAGTGTAAGTGGTAACAGAATTAGTGACCGAAATATTATAACATTTAGTAAAGTAAAGTCTTAGTTGTATAATCAAAATAATATTTACCGCTACTATGTCAATATAATATTTACGGTAATTTAATAAAACATAGTTAGGTCATAAAAAAAATCTTATACGGGTTATATATATAAAAGACTTATAAATACGTAGTTAGATTTGAAAATGTTATTGTTTATAGTCCGTATACTAAATCATTAGCTATTTATTTATACATATGTATAGCCAAAGATATATAATTGTAACCCTTAATAAAATTATGGCACAATATTATTTAGCCAACGAAAATATCGTTAGTATATATACGTAGGAATAAAATTTATAAACAAAATAAGGTATGGGCCTGTTATCATTTTAGCCCAGGGGAACCGTAGTTAAACGTATTAGTTGCGTAATAATATAATTGAGAAATTAAGCCCAGGGGACCTTCACTTGCGTTTAGTCCATCGGAGAAAATAATGTAATCAACTTCGAACTAATTAAATAAAAGACTTAATTAAATTAGACAATATGGGCCTTTTATTATAATTAACCCAATAGAACCGAAAATTAAATTCAATGGGCCTTGGCGAGCCCAGATAAATGTAAATAGAATTAGACCGGAAATTAAAATGTTATGGGCCTTCTTAATAGCCCAATCGGAAAATTAAATAAAAACATATAATAAATAAGTGCATAAAATTGAATTAAAGCATAGAAGCATAATTAAAATAAATAATGCATAAATTAAGTTGCATAAAATAAAATCATTGATTATTATTAATTAAGTTAATTAATCGTTTAAGGTCCGAGTCCATTAATATTGTTCGGGTTCGTTAATATCGTTCAAGTCCGCTAAAGATGCATGAATAGTCCGAGGCTCGGGTTTTACCCAAAAGTTAGTTTCCGGGCTCGCCGAAAAATTCCCGGGACTGCTGAAAATTCGCCGGAATCCGGCAAACACTGTTCGTGCAACAGAACATCCCCTAAACTCCTGTTCACGATCCATCAACAACTCAGAAGTCCCGAGGGCAGCAACTTCACTGCCCTTTGAAGCTCGCCATCATCAACAACACAAACCCCACCAACGACCATCCACCACCCACGGCCAATCATCACAGAGCCACAACAAATCAAACACACCTCAACGTCAATTCAATTTGAAAATCGAAGCCAAGGAAAAAGAAAGATTTGGAGGAGATAGCTTACCCAACTCGGCGTCGTCGTCAACGGTTCAAGGAGGTCAGGAGCTGACGGCGGAGCAGATCGTGGAGCACGAGGGGGAAAGAGGAGAAAGGGAAGGCGCGACGGCGTGTGCTGAACTCGGTGGCGGCTAAGTCCGGTGGTCAGCGACTGGCAGAGACAGGGGAAGGGAGGGAGCGAGGAGATGTGAGTCGCATCGCGACTCGGTGTGGTGGTGGCGACGATCCAGGCTGCGGCGCTCTCGAGCACAGAGGGGAAGAGAGATTGCAGCGTTGACTTCGGCAGAGGGAAAAGATGGAGGGGACGTCAGGCGTGGTGGCGGCGGTGCGATCTCTGCAACGGTGGCGAGTGGCAGGGAAGAGGAGGTGGAACGGCGGCAACCGCAGCCGGAGGCGGCGTGAGCAGCAGTGGCCTCGCCATTGGTGCTTGACTCGTCTTCTCCGGCAACTCTTTGGGCGGCGATGTGAAAAAGAGGAGGAATAGGGTGAAGGAGATAGCAGAGGATGAAAAGATGTGATTGAGGGAGAATAATTGTTGGAGATGATTGAATGGGGAGAGATATCGGGGTGGGTGTGTGTCTGGGGAGAAAAGAGAAAATGAAGAAGCAAGGGAGGAAGAAAACAAAGAAATAGACAGGAAGGAATGATGGAAGAAAAAGGAGAGGGGCCGATTGGTCACGGGTGGAGAGTAGAAAAGTAAGAAAAGAAAGAAAAGAAAGAAGAAAAGAAGGAAAGAAAAGAAAAGAAGAGTGGCCACGTGGCACGATTGGCCGGTCCGGATTTCCGTCCCAAGTCCGAAAATACAACTTGGGCTCGGAAAATCCGATTAATTCTCTTACACGTTGTTCAAGTCCCGGTTTTGAAAACCGAGGCTCGGTAAGCCTTGGAGGAGGCTCGGAAATCCCGAGTAACCCTCGGAAAATAATTTCGAGGCTCGGTTATCGAAAGAAACTCCAGAATGTCGCGTATCCTCAGTGACCAAAATGAAGCTCGGTTATTCCCAGAAAACTCTCGAAAAAGCTCGGTCCGATAGAATTCATCGAATTACGACGTTTAGATTTCTTTTCAAATTATAATTAGTAAATTATTACAACAAAAATTTCCCGGCCAAAATAGTAATAAAATTATTGTTATAAATGTTGATTAGGAAATTAATAATAATGGTTACAGTATTAACAAATAATGATTATTTTGAGAGTTGTAAAAATAATAGTGAAAATATTAAAAATTGACTCGGTTTGGTAAAATTTTAATTAACCGCCATAAAATTTTATTAACCAACGTAAAAGTCAAAACAGTTTGGTAAAAATCACGAAAATTTTACCCGGGTCGTTACATTCTACCCCCTTAAAGGAATTTCGTCCCCGAAATTCACACCGTAATCCACCAATCCCAGAAACCTCAATACATAGTTATCATGATCATCAATCTTTCCACAACTCTTCAAATCTATAAACTCTAAATTATCTCCCATCAATCATAATTAAATTCCCAAATAAATTTTCCAAATTATAACCCCCGAGCCATGTCGGTTATTACCTCAAAATTTATTACATAACTATCCATCAAATAATATTTTTTTTTATATTACAACTCCCAAATCATGTTGATCAATACTCCAAAATTTACCACTAGCATAATCATCCATCAAATAATATTTCACTTCTAAATCCACCGAAACTAGAAAAGATCGCAACTTCGGTTATAGCTCTTTAAACAATACCTCAAATTATCAAATCATCAAACTCTTTTTTTTTAAAGATTGAATCACCAAAATCATCAAATCATCGAACCCCTTTTTTTTAAAGAGATTAAATCACCGCTGACATCAAAGACTTCCATGAACACTATTCCAATCCTCAAATCAAGTTATCACATCACAAACAACCTTAGTATCCAAAAATCATCAACCCATTTCTTCAAAAGAAAATTGAATCACTTCCAAAATCATAGAATTTCCAAGAATTTCAATCCAATCCTCAACTCAAATTATCACGTCATAAACAAAACAGTACTCAAAAATCATCATTTCCTACTTCCTCAAGGTCATATAATATCATATCATCACTTAAAGAAATAAAAACCAAAACCCATAATTAAATCTTACTTGTTCTGTCGAAACTTCCAATGCACGGTTACAACAAGGCAGACTTCTTGCCTTCTCAAGGTCCCTTTATCTCACTGTTCTTCCCGGGCAACGACCTTGTCTGAACTTTATAATAAAATCTTTAAAAACGCTCCATCATCAAAATCATAAAACTTCCCAAAAACAACAGTTATGTCTTAAAAACATATTTAACCCACAGCCAAAGCTGTAAATGTCATTTTATCAAAACTCATCCTTTAAAAACTTATCTTTCCAAAACTTCAGATCAACAAAACAACAATGTTGTAAAATACCGAAATACGGGTAACTTGTCGCCCAACTGTATTTATGAGAAAGTATACTCACATGTGAATGTTCTGCAGCAAGTTGGCGTCTCTCGACTGGATCCATTATGCACTAACCATATGAATATGCATGCAATTATGATAATCATTTGGAGCGAGCTATGCACAACAATCAAGCACAACAAACACCCAAGGACCTACCGCCCGCTCCGCTACCAAAATGAAACACCCCGACCTAAATTTACCCAACAAACAGTAATTACCAACAACAGTGCCGACACGTGGCACAAATAGTAAAAACAACAGGAGATCTGGCCCAATGGCCCAATAATAATAACAATTACCCGACCTCGGGTACCTCAACCAACAGCACAGCGGAAGCATTTTTAGTCACAATGTAAACATATGCAACGCACGATGCAACTAATGGATCCGAGTCCAGCCCGAGGGTACGCTGCAGCTTGCCCTGTACGTTCTTGCACTACAAACAACTCAACCTATGGGATGAAACCCCGCAGGCGAGGGGTGAGTCCGAAGTGCTCACCGACGAAGGATAAATAGAGATATATAATCAGCCGTAATACTTTCGAAGTAACACAAACAATCACAACACAAGAACCAACTCAAACAACACAACAGAAGATTCCTACTAAACATAACTGAGCCAAGACCAAAAGAATGCTTAATCATTTTTTTATTACCAATTTTATCTTTCGGGCCCCGTCACTGGACAAGCTAGGGTCGTACCTGGTTATTAACTAATTCTGGATGCCAGGCCAAACCACAATCCGGGATCAACATCCTAATACCAACAATCTGGGATCAACATCCCAATATCAACAAAACCGGGATCAACATCCCAATATCACAAATCCGGGATCAACATCCCAATAATATCATCCGGGATCAACATCCCCAACAACCAACCAAACCGGCCATGACACCACAGAACTAGTCTCTAACCATCTAGTCGTACCACTACTTCCCACGTGACCATTATATCATCATCTCAAATTCAATTCCAATTCCATTACTCTATCATCAATTGCTCAACTTTTTATTGTTTCAGATTAATACTCAGGCTCAACCAGCCAACAGTTTCATATCACTAATTACTCACAATTTACAGCTCAATGGTTACTCACAATACCACAATCCAACAGCACATTCCAGCAACATCATGGCAAAATCCATAGCAATTATATAGCAACACCCACGGCCAATCATTACAGAGCCACAACAAATCAAACACACCTCAACGTCAATTCAATTTGAAAATCGAAGCCAAGGAAAAAGAAAGATTTGGAGGAGACAGCTTAACCAACTCGGCGTCGTCGTCGTCAACGGTTCAAGGAGGTCAGGAGCTGACGGCGGAGCAGATCGTGGAGCACGAGGGGGAAAGAGGAGAAAGGGAAGGCGCGACGGCGTGTGCTGAACTCGGTGGCGGCTAAGTCAGGTGGTCAGCGACTGGCAGAGACAGGGGAAGGGAGGGAGCGAGGAGATGTGAGTCGCATCGCGACTCGGTGTGGTGGTGGCGACGATCCAGGCGGCGGCACTCTCGAGCACAGAGGGGAAGAGAGGTTGCAGCGACGACTTCGACAGAGGGAAAAGATGGAGGAGACGTCAGGCGTGGTGGCGGCGGTGCGATCTCTGCAGCGGTGGCGAGTGGCAGGGAAGAGGAGGTGGAACGGCGGCAACCGCAGCCGGAGGCGGCGTGAGCAGCGGTGGCCTCGCCATCGGTGCTTGACTCGTCTTCTCCGGCAACTCTTTGGGCGGCTGTAACAGCCCGGGTAAAAATTTTGGATTTTTACCGGACTGTAAAAGTCTATTTACCGTGATTTACTGTTGAATTAATCTTGGGTAATTAATTCAAGGTAAAACGGGAGTCGTTTTTCGAAACCGAGGATTTTCCCGCGCTCGTGATTTTCCCGTGAATTTTTTGGAACTAAGTTGGTATTTTTCGGGTTTCGGAATTTCTCGGAAAATCACACCGGAAAATAACTAAGGAGGTATCTGTTATTTTCTGGTCCGGATCGGATTCGCCCGTAATACGGACGAACCGCATTATTTGATATTCACATGCTTAATAGTAAAAATAATAAAAAAAGAAAAAAAATTCAGTTTATAAAAGGAAGTTGAGGAAGGAGAGCCGGTGGAGAGGAGAGGAAGAGAAAAAAAAAAAAAAAAAGAAAAAAAAAAAAAAAAAAAAAAAAAAAAAAAAAAAAACCCCTGACGCGCCGACGACCCGAGGTGAGACCCGCGGATCTCACTCTCTGCGCCGCTGCTCTGCCGCCCGCGGTCGCCGCGCCTTTCCTCCTGCCGTTACAGCGTCGCCGCCTCTCGCCGCGCCTTGTGATGCCACCCTCGCGCTGCGTCGCGCCGTCGCCGCCGTCCCCAAGGTGAGGATCCGAATCCTTAGGGCGGATCACGGCCGGGTCGCGCCTTGTGGGTGCTGGGTTGACGGGTTGTTTTGTTATTTTTTTTCCTTTTTTTAAAATTATATATATATATATATAAATCTGTTTATATAATTACTGGTATTTAATTTTCAAAAAAAATATATATATTCACTTAGAGAAAAATATAGACAGTATGATTTATATTTTTAGGGAAAATGTATGTATATATATATATCTTGATAATTATGTTTTGTTTTGAAAAATGTTATTATATGTAATTAGGAAAAAGATAAATATTGTATATATAATTTCTGGAAATTATAAATACATTATTAATTTTCTGTAAAATTATGGTAACTGGTACTTTTTGGAAAATATGTAATTATGGTATAAATGATTTATATTTCTGAAATATATAATTATTTTGATAATGTAATTATTTGGAAAAGTATTTGGAAATATTATGGAAAATATATACATGTATTATAAATTCCAGAAAAAATTATGGAGACTATTATTTTAGAAATTATAATTATTTTATGAAAATATTTTGAAAAGAGTTTTTAATTAAAATATAGTACCGAAATTATATTCGGAGATACGTATGGTTAACTATTTTCGATAAATGGAAATAATAAAGGATAAGTAATCGGGATGGAATTAATTCGTAGTGTTGGCATCATAGTATACCGATTATGTGCATTTATGTGTATGTATGATTTTGTTGTATAGGTGTTTGGATATCGGGCAGTTTCCCGAGGAGCCGGCGTCGGACCGGTTAGTATTTCCGGAGTTGAGTAATCGGCCAAGGTGAGGATGGATTTCCTTCAATATGTGCCTTATTACTCGGTATTTGTGTTTTGTTGGTTAAT
>JAKUCV010006111.1:0-42596 GCA_028386065.3 Turnera subulata
GTTTTTCTGTTATTGGGCCATTGGGCCGGTTTTATTACTATTGATGTTGGGCCATTGGGCCGTATTGTGGTTTATTATGATGGGCTGTCGAGCCCGAGTTTTTGTTATACACACTGTATGCTTGGGTTTATTTTGTTGGGTTGTCACAGTTCCGGCTCGGGTTTACTGTGTACGGTAAATTCGGGTCGGGGCGTTTCAAAATCAATGGTAAATCACTGTATAAAAACTTTTACGGTACTGGTAAAAACGCAAAAATTACCCGGGCTATTACAGTTAAGATTTTTTTTTTTTAAAAAATTTTGATAGTTTATCCTTTCGGACGGATAGGATATCTTACCAACTCTGTGTCACTCTCCAATGATATAATGTCTATTCCTTAGATGGGAACGACCAAAATTATTATTCACTTTGTGAATATATATTGAATTGTCTTAGAATTGTTTTTTAATTAGGGTGCCAGGTGAAATTTCAACATGTTATTGTAGTGATAGATATCTAATGTTTTAGATGAAAGATAAAATTTTGCCTTGTAATTGTGCAATCTAAGCCAAATGCCATGATATAAGATAAAGCGTATTCTCCATGGCCACATTGTCGGAAGTACTTTCAAATATTTATATTTATTCTTATTTTTTTATGCAAAATTCTTGTTCCAAGGTAATTCTTTCTTATCAAGGATGAGCTGATAATATATTGTGTCAAAACTTCATGTCATGTATGATTGATTTCTCATCATTCATTGCTTTGTTCCTAGTGCTGATATAGTATAACTATCTTTACATTGCCACTTTACAATTATGTCCTTTTCTCAGTATCACCAACTATATATTTTCAAGGTTAAACAACACTTAAAAATATCAATTATGTATGATATATTATCATGAAACCAAAATTTAAATTAAATTATTGTCAATAATAGCCATGTACATCTACATTTTCTTTCTTTATTCTTCTCATTTCTACACTATTTTTTTTAGTGAATACAAATAAAAATATCGTTTCGTGTTCAATAGTATCGGATTGTTATAATTAATTGGGTATCAGATTATTTAAATTTATAGTATTAGATTAATTAGTCCTCAATGGCCATAACATACATGTGTTCTATTTGCTTTCCTTTTTTGCCCAACAGTATCAAAATGTTATAGTTAATTGGGTATCAAATTGTAGTAGAATTATAATATTAAGTTAATTAGTTTTTATTGACCATATTGTGTGGGTGCTATTTGGTTCCCTATGTGCAATAGATATTAAGATGAACTATATGCTTCGGAAAGAAAAAAACATATAGGTTGATAATAATGCTTGAAATTTTTTTACTTACGACCTTGATACATAAAAGGAGGGTATCCGATTGCATGTTTTTTTTTTTTTGATAAAAGGGGCATTCTTCATTTATTATATAAACAGATCTAACGATCTTAGAATACATAATTGAAGATACAAATGATCTAAAGAAAAATCTGACATAAGAATTGATCTCAACCTACTACATGAAATTACACAACAACAAGATGTATCTCCTTCAAAAGAGGATTTATAAAGGCACACTACTCCGACGATGAGCTTCTCTACGGGCATCATAACTTGTATGGTTCGTGCCACATCTTCTCCTTGTTGGTAAAATTGCAGCAGCAAATAAAGATCTACTCTTCAAATCAAATCTTCCTCCAAAGCTTTTGGCTCCCATGATTTTATTCCCGAGAAAACAAAAAAACACCCAAAAAAAGGTGACAAGGGCTCCTTGAAGGAGAAAACCAAATCCCAAGAAAGGGTACTAAAAAACTCACAAACAGCGAGACTAAACAACAAAACTAAAAGGAAGAAAACAAAAAAACTAAAAGAAATACCAGTGGTAGACCTGACAAAACGGGTATTGACACGACAACCCGACACGAACCCGACACGAAATTAGCAGGTATAGGTCAGAGATTTCCAACCCGTTTAGTTAAATGGGTCGACCCGACACGACACGAAAATTAGCAGGTCAGGTAGCGGGTTGACCCGCCAACCCGATAGGTACCTGTTTATGACCCGATTATATTTAGGGTATAGATATTTTACTGATTTAATATAAAACTTATCCAATATTTAAGGCTAAAGTTACTAAAATTATCCAAAAATACTTCTATAAATGCTTTAAAATATTATTATATTATGATTCTACAATTTATAATTTTATTTAATATATGAAAAAAACTAATTATATGCCTATTTGCTTAAAAAATACTCAAAATAGAAAAATTTCAAACTCATTTTTAGGCTTATTAGACTTAATAGGTAACCCGCGGGTCAACTCGAACCCGACACGATAATAAACGGGTTGGACACGACACGACACGATTATTAAATGGGTCGGGTCGGGTTGAAGATTTAGAACCCGATTACCTGTTTAACCCGACACGAACCCGACACGACAACACGAATTGCCAGGTCTAACCAGTGGGACCGCTGGAAAAGAAGTCATCGGCGGCAGCCCCAAATTTATAGATCTAGGGTTTTCTCAGAGAGAGAGGAGAAAACCCTATTCCGATTGCATGCTTTTGAAAGACGAAAGCAAGCCTCAATCCAAAAATTATATAGCCAAACCTAAGACAGCAGGTTTAAAGAGGGAAAACAACAAAAAAAGACTAAATGTATAAGTAGAGGCTAAAAATGGTATAATTACATTTTCAAACATCTCAAAGTTGGCAAGTCATGATTTATATAGTATTGTTTTTCTTTAATTATTCAATGTATGTGGCCTTATGATCGACTAGACAAAGATGTATAATATAATCACAAGATGCAGTATGTTAACGAACAAGTATCATCAACTCTCATGCGTTGTCATTGGTCTTCATCCAAAATTTATTTGACCTCCTATATCCTTCTTCAAAGTTCAAACTTACAACTTATTTTTAGTAGAAAGAAAAAAACCATTTTAGACTTGAATTCGCGAAGAATTCATGAGAGACTCCAGCCACTATTATATTTATATCAGTAAAAATGAAAAAGTGTTCACTGACTGATATTGGGCATAAATCTTATGCCATTACTTGGAAATTGCCTCCTAATCTTGTTTTCTTTATATGATTGGATTAGTGAGTCCATTTAGAACCCATTAGAATGGGATCTCCCTCCATGTTTTGTCACACACAAAGAGCCACACCCTCGCTGTGTGGTGTTAATGTTATCATTACACTACTAGAAAATGGAGTCAAACAACAGGGAAGGCAAACCGAAGACCTCAGTCCACAGGAAAAACAAAAGAAGAACAAGAATCTCGAGCGAACGAGATAAGGGGAAAAAACACAAAGACAAAAACATTTACATTATTACGACATAACACATATATCCTCCTCCTTCCATGCACCTTCCTTTTGTCGAATTATTTTCTGTAGTATTATATTATTATTATCAATTATCATCGTCTTTTGCACACGCAGCCTCTTCTTCTACTACTGCTACTACCGCACTCTCTCTCTCTCTCTCTACGCCGTGTCCTGACATTTCTTCTCACCTTTACTTTTAACACTCCTCGTCTCCTTTAACCAACAAAAAGAAAAAAAAAAATTAAAAGAAGACAAGAAAACCTCCTCTGCTTCTCTTCTCTTCTCCTTTGCTTCTTTTTTCTCTAATTTTTTCAACTAATGATCACCTGTTAGAAAAAAAAAAACTTCACTACTAGCTACCAACTGGTGCAAAAGTCATGGCGTCACGGATAGATGAAGGTACTCTCTAATCTGTCCATATACATGCGCAGTTACTGCTTTGGGTTCATGGGTATGGATGATCGGGATCAAAGATCGACTCTTTGTGTTTTATTTCTCTTCATGTATCTTTTCTTGCCTGAATATTTCCTTTTTCCTTTTTTGCTTTTCTGGGTTCGTAAGGGAATGGACAGCTATGAGGTATCTGTGATTGAATCTGCCAGATTATGTATATTTTCTGCTATTTTATTATAATATATAGTTTCTGTTGTCAAGGTAGTAGTTGGATCAAGAATCTGTGGTCTTCTCTGTAGTGTCAATCATCATCGTCGTCTGTGTGGAATGTAATTGATGCGTATTATTGATGATTTATGTGCTAATTTGTGTAGGGGGAGAGAGGGATTTGGAGAAAGGTTTAGTGGCAGTACTGCAGAACCAAAACTCTATTAATGGAGAGGGCTCTCCAGTACCATCACCATCACCCTCACCTTCTTCAACATCCACTGCCCCTGCTCTGGTCTTGTCCAATTCGGGCAAACGAATTGATCAGGCAGGGAAGAAGAAGTATGTGAAACAAGTGACCGGCCGCCACAATGACACGGAGCTGCATTTGATAGCTCAGCGAGGTGATCTCGCAGCATTGAAGCAGATCCTGGATGATATTAATTCCCAAATGGCGGGGACTCTGAGTGGAGAAGATTTTGATGCTGAGGTTGCTGAGATAAGGGCTTCCATTGTGAACGAGGTGAATGAGTTGGGTGAGACTGCGCTTTTCACTGCAGCGGACAAAGGCCATCTTGAGGTGGTCAAGGAGTTGTTGAAGTATTCTAGCAGGGACTGTATCACAAAGAAGAACAGGTCGGGGTTTGATGCCTTGCATATTACTGCTGTACAAGGCCACCATGGTATATGCTCTTTTTTAACAAAATTCTAATTCAACTCCCTTTTTTGTGAATCGTGGGTTGGTGCCACAAATAATTGAATGATGCATGCAAAACTAGGCTATCAGTATATATGAAAGATGAAAGGATGTGCCTTTTAGATATTTCGCATGTATAGGAAACATTCTGTGGATTAATTGAACTCCCTTTTCCCGAATCATGGCCACCACTGGCTGTTTTGTATGCTATCAATTGCTTATTCTTGGTTGTGATTCCTTTGTTGCAGCTATTGTTCAAGTGCTACTTGATCATGATCCCAGTCTGAGCCAAACATATGGCCCATCAAATGCAACCCCTCTTGTATCTGCAGCCACAAGAGGGCATACTGCAGTAGTCAATGAATTATTGTCAAAAGATGGTAGCTTGTTGGAGATTTCTCGATCCAATGGGAAAAATGCGCTGCATCTAGCAGCACGGCAGGGGCATGTAGATGTGGTTAGAGCATTGCTTGGTAAAGATCCGCAGTTGGCACGAAGGACTGACAAGAAAGGCCAGACTGCCCTGCATATGGCTGTAAAGGGGCAGAGCTGTGAAGTAGTTAAATTGCTTCTTGGAGCTGATGCTGCTATTGTGATGCTTCCAGACAAGTTTGGTAACACGGCATTACATGTGGCAACTAGAAAAAAGCGAGCGGAGGTATAAATTTGGTGTTTTTGTTCTCTGACTATATTAGTATGTCCAGGAATAATGTTTGATTCTCATAAGCCACCTCAACTTTGGTGTTGTTCTCTCATTTTGACACTTCAAGTTAGCATTAGAGCGGAAGAGGATTGTTTGATCAAACTATTGATTGCGAGGACCAACTGAAAGAAAAACAAAAATTTAAAATCAGCTGCACCAAAAGATACTGTGAAACAGTTCTCTTGATCAATAGCTCATTGAAATGCTGGGATTTTGGCTTTCTTTTGCAGATAGTGAACGAGTTGTTGTCACTTCCTGATACAAATGTCAATGCATTGACACGAGACCACAAAACAGCTCTTGACATAGCTGAAGAGCTTACACTATCTGAAGAATCATCAGAGATAAGAGAGTGCCTGGCCCGATATGGTGCTGTTAGAGCTAACGAACTGAACCAACCGAGGGATGAATTGAGGAAAACTGTCACTCAAATTAAGAAAGATGTCCACACCCAACTTGAGCAAACCAGAAGAACTAACAAGAACGTGCATAACATTTCCAAGGAGCTTAGGAAGCTACACCGAGAAGGGATCAATAATGCTACCAACTCGGTTACTGTTGTGGCTGTGCTATTTGCCACGGTTGCTTTTGCAGCTATCTTTACCCTACCCGGTGGAGACAACAACGACGGGACGGCCGTGGTGGTGAGCAGTCCCTCATTTAAGATATTCTTCATCTTTAATGCAATAGCTCTCTTTACATCTTTGGCTGTGGTGGTTGTTCAAATCACATTGGTTAGAGGTGAGACAAAAGCTGAGAAGCGGGTGGTGGAGGTGATCAACAAGTTGATGTGGTTGGCCTCTGTGTGCACTTCAGTGGCATTCATGGCCTCCTCTTATATAGTGGTTGGCCGGAAACATGAATGGGCGGCAATTTTGGTCACAGTTGTTGGGGGAGTGGTAATGACTGGGGTTCTTGGAACCATGACTTACTATGTGGTGAAATCAAAGAGAATTCGTTCCATGAGGAAGAAGGATAAGCAATCAAGGAGAAGTGGATCCAACTCATGGCATCACTCTGAGTTCTCCAATTCAGAAATTGATAAGATTTATGCCCTTTGAATGGCAACAAACTTATTGCTGATCATAAACTTGTACACTGAACAATGAATGTTGAGCAAGTAAATGAATTGTTTTTAAGTACATATCTCTATATATGCAGCAGTTCCAATTAATTATTACTACCTTACATGATCTTTCTTAGACATCCCTTTTGGAGAGACACAAGAACGTATCCTTTGCTCGATCCACCAAGGATTCCACCTTTCCTTTTTTATTTTCGGCACAAAGGAGTATTCTTTCTTTCTTTCTTTTTTTTTTTTTTTGTTTGGAACATCAAAGGAGGATTCAAGGATGGTTCTTCTTTCACCTATCCAGTGGCATTGACTTAATAATGTGCATTGACTGTCTTTGATAATGGGACAAAACAGCCTTAAGAAAATATGAACGTGAAATGAAATGCTTTCACATTTCTGATGGGGCCAAACCAGGCGGCTACCAAAATATTCTCGAGAATGATAAAGACTTCTATTATTTAGTTCAGCCTTTTTAATTATTAAAGTGCGTTATGCCATTTTCCTACAGCAGCACAACAAACTGCAACTTGGAACATCCACAAAAGAAAAGAAGTATATATATATGGTGCAACTTGAAAAAACCCACCAGAAAAAAAGTAATGATATCTATTATCTACCGGTAACATTTTGAAATCATGGTCTGTTCTCCACAATTTCACTAATTTACTGCGTTTTAATTCTTATAATATAGTAATTGGGTGCTTTCTTCACAATAGTAACCAGTCCACTACCCAGATAGGGGTAACATTATACCAGATTACTAGGTGAGGGATGATTACAGAAACGGCCCATATTCGTTGATAAATGGATCAGAACAATGGGGCCCTGAGTGGCACTCCTTTTCTGGCTGGCTTCAGGTTTCGCCTTTTGAACAATGGAAGGTAAACTTCCTCATTGTTGCAGGTATTAGTATTACTACCGTATGTAGCTGCAACCTGGGAATGAACAAGGAACAGAGATTATAACTAAAAGTCTAGAAAGAATTCTATGTTTTCTATGTTCTTTTAAAAAATCAAAGAATTCTCTCTACAAATAATTTTTGCACAAGGAGAAAGCTGCAAAGCAAATAATTAGAGAACAACCTTGCACGCAATACTACAATACAGAGAATTGTCTTGTAAACTTCTGTCACATATAATACACCTGTAGTATTCCTTTGAGTTGAGTTGCTGCCTCTGCTGGTTTTGATTCCTCTGCTTCAGAAAGAGCACTTTGGCTTTATTTGTAAGGTAAGTCTGCACACGGAAAGCATTTTTTTGATGTTATTCTACAGACTTCTGGACTCTGATTAATCAATTGAAACAAATGGCAAGCAGGCATGTATATATGCGAAAGATACTAGACATTCATCCTTTCGGATAGTTAAGGGATAAAACATTGGATTAGCACCAAACCTGAATGCCAGAACAGTTGAAGAGCTTGCATAAGTCCTTCCGGTTGATCACATCGCTGTATATATACCTTCGAATCTTCAACACCAGAAAAATTACTCTTAAGTCTCACATTATGGTCCAATTAAATCTGCTTATCGTCTATCACTACTCCTATATATCGAACAGATATATATATGTCGCCAACTGTGGAGTGTACTAATATATAGTAAACGGAGTAGAAGAGTTATATAAGGTAAAGAATTGGAGGGAGAGACCTTGATGTGCTTGTGGCAAGCATGAGCTGGAAGACAATTGAAACACAAAGATCGATGACAGTCAACGCAGAAACGATCCAGCTCATTCTTCCTGACTTGGGGATGCGCCATGCAAGCCCTAAAGAATATGGTCTTGTACATAACAGTCACCCATTTTGGCACCACTGCATAATTGTTCTGCTTCTGCAATTGAATTAAACCATTAGTTAATATATAAAGAACATTTTTTTGTTGCATAGTCCCGTAGAGAAAGAGGAAAGAAGCAAAGGGTGTTGATGAAATTAAGCAGAAGGTATTGCATATGCATATTTATACACACTTCAAACCACAAAAGGAAGAGGAGAAAGTTAGTAGGCATATTGTACTTCATTTATAGAGGGAAGCCGTTTCAAGCCCAAGTTCTTTCTCATAGTTTTCTTTGTGTTCCGCCAATTGGACTACCAAGGTGACACTACGTTTCTTCTAAGGTAAAGTCATACTGATATATATAAACATGCATAGCCGCTAGCCTCTGCCACAGTGGAGTTGAAGTCAAGTGCCCTGTAGACATACAGTTACTCAGATTTTCCGGTAAGATTTGCCCGTTCCATTCTGGAATTTAAGTCTTCCTACAAATTAATACAGTTGGTAGGTCCAAAAATGCCATATATCCAGCATCTATTGCCGGTCTCCTTTTGTGGATAATACAACGCATTTGACTTAAATTCCTTTGCGCTTATAGTTGAAAATTGTCAGGGTGATATTAAAGCTTAAAATAGTTTCATTTATGGTAGTTATATTAATCAGTGCTAGTACCAAAGAAATGAAATGATGTACGAAGTCAAAGATAGTAATATATTCACACGAATTTAAGAAATGAGTCACAAAAGTTTCAACCAAAAGCATTATCAAAGACACAGTCGGCTAGAAGTATTCAAGTTTGGAGTTATTTGTCCTGAACTTGAGCTTAATTGGGAAGCAGATTAATATATGAGGGAATAATACCCCAACTTAAGACTTCATGCTAGGTGTGGTCACACTTGGAATGAGAATAGGATTAAGAATGGAAATCTTAATCCATTTTGTTTCACCATAAACAACCTATAGCCAACAAAAAAACAAGATGACTTAGATTCCTTTTTTTATATATTTCTCATCCGGAGCTTTGCTCTAACTAATTATCTAGATTTAATCCGGATCGCGCACTTAGATATGGTGGGTGGTTTCCTAATAAGGATTTTTTCATACATGAAAACTTGAATCTGAACACTCGTTTAAGCAGAACCAAATCGCTTACCACTCGGACTATTGGTCACTTTTATTTAGCACTAGACATGGCTACTACGTGCGGGATGGGAATGCAAAAAATTGAAACGAAAAAGTTGAACCAAGTTTTAGTTCACCTTTTTACCTGTGTGCGTAATATATGGTAACATATTATTCATGACAACCACTAGGAAATTAATTATCCGGAGTATTTATTCTTAAATTTAATTCTCTTGATGGCAACATTAAAAACTGTGTTCTGCTGCTATTTACTCCCTTCACCAATCGACTTGACGCGATCTGTGACAAATCAGATGCGATTCTTTAAATTTTCCTTCTTCTCCTTTTCTGCGTTCTTATGTACGTGGTTGGGATGGTGTGAATTTCACACCTAACTCACCTAACTTTTTCTGGGGATGACTAATTCATCTCCATCTGGTTTCTTTTGGCATCACCTCCTTGTCTTTTGGAACAATATTTCGCATTATAAGAGAAGACCATGCAATGGAACACACTTGTGAGTTGTGCCAAAGAAAGATACCATCCCTGTGTGTGTATCAAGCGACATATCATACTATACATATATATCTTCCTCCTTTTTTTTTCCTGTGCTTATATATCCATTCTTGTTTCGACTGGGATAATAAAGGGTTGAAAATCTCATTTGTATTATCATGACAGACTCATTTGGCCAGTTTTATCATTATCACTGGCCAAAAAATGGAGAAGAAAACCTGCTGATATAGTTTGCTCGCTATGGGCCACGTATGGGGCTTATATGTGCATTCACTCTTGTCCATTCTCTGGTTTTGTTGCTAGGTGGACCAAGAGAAAGTGATCCCTATCATCTGACTTTTATGCACTACGGAACAAAAGCTTATAAATTATAGTTACTCGTAAATATTAGAGGAAAAATAAGGCTTCTGTTTTTTTGCTTCCCGTCAAAACGAGTTGCGTCTGGAATTCATTTTGTTGCACATCATTTTATTTCCCTTCAATTGGTGAAAATAAAATCAAAGATAATCCCTTCCTCAATAAACGAATCAAATCCAAACTCAGCAAGAACATAAAATCTTATGGGCATAAATGTGATCTCAATCCCATTTTGTAATGTGTGTTTACATGTTTTTCTTTTTATATATTTATGCCTCACCATCTAATTATAAATAATATAATATATATTATATGAACAAAAATGTTGCCAAACTAAACTCCCCTGGCTTCAAGCAGCAACATAATATTTGTTGGTTTGAAATAGATCGATTTTTTTTTCCAAAAGTATTTATAATTGTATTATTTATTTTTTCTCCACAAACAAACAATCACAACGCAACTACACACACGCGACTACATCGGTTACTTGTATGATTTTTATACTTTTTTCTTTGTTTGGACGGCATGTGATGGCCCATGTAACTGATATTGAATAGTCACCTCAAGAAAATTAATCTGGAAAAACATGTGCCTACATACAAAAAGATGATGGATGGATGGAGATATACTGGTCCTTTCTACCCTATTTTATCTTTTTTTTTTCTCATTCTATCATTTTGTTAATGTATATCTATCGTTATAATTATGACTAATTTTGTTTTTTCTTTTTGAGAATTGGAATTTTGTTTTTCAATACACAGCTCACCTAAAAACTATCATAAATTATTATTTAAGAGGGAGAAAATGTAAGGAGATTATAGGATTAGCCAACTATATAAAGGGAAGAATTAAAAAAAAAGAGTATTTAATATTTTTCTTAAGAGTAAAATGATGAAAATATGAAACATGTCAAAAAGAAAAAAGAAAACAGTCATCCTATCATCCCATGTAGTGATGAAAGTGACTGCTCTCCTGTTTCTAACATATGATCGTAATACTTTGGGATTTCTCTTAAATCTTTACTTAGATAGGTTTGTTTGATAGAAATTATGCTTGAGCTTAAAACATTTCAATGTTGACAACAAATAAGGGTTTGTTTACCACTTGTACACTCAACTGCAGTAGGCCGATCACTACCACCACACACACAACCCCGAGAAGTCCCTCCTCCTCCTCCTCCTCACCCTCACGCCGCACGTTAACATTCCGGAGAAACAAGAAACCCACCACCGCCACCGTAAGAGCAACGATGAAGAACTATCAGGAGCAGGACCGCCTCAAGGACGTCAAGGAATTCGACGACTCCAAGATTGGCGTCAAGGGCTTGATCGACTCCGGCATCACCACCATCCCTCCCTTCTTCGTCCACCCACCGGAGACCCTCTCCGACCTCAAACCCAACGGCGGTGGTACGAGACCCGAATCCGACGATATCATCCCCACCATCGACCTCGCCGGCGTCAGAGACTCCGCCGACCGCCGGAAGTCCATCGTGGAGCAAGTCTCCGGGGCGTGCCGCAAGTTTGGGTTCTTCCAGGTCGTGAACCATGGGATTCCCTTGGGAGTTCTTGACAATACGGTGGCTGCTATCAAAGGGTTTCATGAGCTTCCCGTGGAGGTGAAGTCGCGATGGTACCGTAGGGAGATGGGCACCGGCGTCTCCTTCCTCTCTAATGTTGACCTCTTCCAGTCTAAAGCTGCCAGTTGGAGGTTCTCTGCTCTTAATTTTTCAATTGGATAGATTCAGTTTTACATTTTGTGTTTTTGATAATCTTTTTTCTATTAGATTAGTGGGTTTTCAATATTATATAATATCCTCTTCCCTGAAGATTAACCCATCATCCCAAACTCAATATATGACAGGAAAAACATAAACCTTGTTGAAAATCCTTTCTTTATGATCTCTGTTTTATCTTTGATTTTGAAGGTGCTAATATTAGTTACTTCTGTTCTGTTCTGCTGCAGAGACACGCTGCAGATGACTCTAGGTCCTAAGATGCCAGAGATGGACCAAATACCTGAAGTTTGCAGGGATGCGTTAGTCGATTGGAATCAACATTCCAAAGAACTGGGAGAGGTTTTGATGGAGCTTTTATGCGAAGGGCTGGGAGTGAATCCGGGGAAACTGAAGGAGCTGACATTCTTGGATGCAAGGACCATGGCAGCCCACTACTATCCCTATTGTCCCCAACCTGATCTCACAGTTGGGATTAAGTCTCACACCGATCCTGGCGTCTTGACTGTATTACTCCAGAATCAAGTTGGTGGTCTGCAGGTTAAATGCGGTGATGGTTGGGTGGATGTCAAGCCTGTTCCTGGAGCTATTGTCATCAACATTGGAGATATACTTCAGGTAAAAAAAAAGTTTCAACTAATGCTGACAAAGTAAATACTGGAAATTTTGATGCAAAATAAACTAATGAAATGTTGTTCTTGTTGTATAATGTCTGCTTTTGGTTCAGATTCTGTCGAATGATGAGTATGTGAGCAATGAGCATAGAGTGTTGGCTAATGGATCGCAAGAGGCCCGTGTTTCGATTGCCATATTCTTTAATCCGCTCAAGCGGGATAGTTCCTTTGGACCTTTCCCGGAGTTGGTATCGCCGGAAAAACCAGCTCGTTATCGACAGTTTGAGTATACAGACTACATAAAGAGGTTCTTTACCAAAGAGCTTGATGGCAAATCTTTGACAAATTTCTACAGGGTGTGAAAGATCGAGTGGAAATGCAAATCATAGTTGCCTTGTAATACTATTGTATATGTATACCAACTGGAATTTGTGTAACCAATTAGGTATTGCCTCTGCATTTGATTATGCTCAGTTGTTGTAGCTTTGCAAAATTTAATAGATGATATTTTTCAGGCTTATCTTTTATAAGATGAAAGTATGCATGATTGAATGTTGGACACGTTGAACAATTAGTGTGAGTGCTAGCTTCCAAGGTAGTGCACAACCGAGGCTCTTAACCCAGGAGAGGATGGAGTTTTACCGGAGCTTGGAAGAGTTGAACTTCAACACACACTCACTTGCAGTCTCTTCTTCATATCAGTTGGCATTGGAAGAAAACACAGCAAGTAAAAATTAACCAAAATTGCAAGTAAAAATTAAATAATTGAAACTCATAACACATTTGCGAAAAATGAAGGTCACAACCCTGACTCCCCCGCCGCCGCCACTCCCCAATAAACATGTAAACCTTCGTAGAATTTATTATTTTAAATGGAGGCTTTTATTTGGAGGTGAGCAGCCCCAATATTAAAGTGACCTTTGCAAACTGACAAGCAAATTAAATTTATGGAGAAATCTTTTTTGTTAGTCCTATGTATTAAGTCAATTTTTTTTTTTTGATCTGAATGATAGGATGTCATATAAACTCAAGCGTTAATGGTTTGTGGGAAAGAAATTCCAGCCACATCTTGAGACAAATAAAAATGACAATCATCAAGAGGTTGAACAAAATGAAAAACACCTAGAACCAGAGAAGAAGCATGTGTAGCAAGCTAGTCAACACACTGGTTAGCCTCCGAAAATATGTGAGTTGAATTTGTCATTGGCGTTGTGGTAGACACTGAATAACCAGCAGCAATTCCGAACTGCATTTAGAGAATGGATTCTACCAATTTATTTACATTATGATTGACAATAATAATAATGATTATTTATTTAGCTTTCTGCATTATAATTTGATCATAAAATTAAGTACATTTATTATGGATAATCTTTCAATTCTTATTAAATTATTAAATTTATAGGTATTAAGTGTTCAAATAATTCATTTGACTCTTTTCTAAGTGAACTACTTACTTTTAAAAAACTAACATAATTATTTAGACTTAAAACATTTTTGTTGATGAATTGCATAATTTTAGACTTACGTAAATTAGGCTTAAACTTTTTATAGGTGAATTGCGTAATTTTAGACTTATTTATGATATTGTTATTTGATAAGTTGCAATTGGTGGAACAAATTTAGAGATATTTATAAGCTAATATGACAACTTAATTTACTAAACAAAAAATAAATATTATATTATAATTTTAAATATAATACGAAAAAGAAAATTTAATAGATATTAATAATTCAAAACTATTAAAACAGTTCGGCCAAACTTGTTGCAAGTCTTCTGTCTAAAACAAAACCTTTCATATAGTGGATTCTCACCTCCGAATGCCATGCTTGGAATTACTACATACATTGACAACTATTATTGATCATTGATATACGCAGATTTCAGACATAATCATTTTGGACATCTCCATGTTTGAGCTCAAAACCACGCTGGTATTGTAGACCTTGGATAATCATTCTCTTCCGAGATGCATTTACTATAAGCTGAAGAATAAAAAGGAGATTCCATCAATATCATTCCCTTGTAAATGAGAAAGTTTTTTTTGTCTTCCTCCTTGTTTTGGCAACTGCAAACATGGCACAAGAGAGTTTGTTTGGTATTTATTCCATGTGTGGAATGAATTCAATCTCTAAGGATATTCTTATCATTTATACACCATGTAGCTTTGTCTTAAGGAATTCATCTTGAATTTGATTACTGCTAATATGTATTTAAGACAAAAATATTCTTAGAAATTAAAAATTCATTCAGGGGTTGAGTATCATCTGTCGATTGCGGCATTTTGCAAACAAAAACGAAGGTACTATCTGTAGGCTTCCAGCACAACAAGACCGCTACACGGAATTCACCATTCATGGGCTGTGTGGCCTGGCCTAGAGGAATAAAGTTTCAATCAAAAGCTGCCAACACTAAGATAAATTTTCAAGTGGAGCAGTATGCTACACAAAATTCCTCTTCATTTTGCATACTTACTATTAGGCTAGTAAACTAGAAGAGAACAGTCTCTCTTTACACTCAAAATAAATTTACTTAATTAACCTTATTGTATTAGTTTTTTTACGTCCGTTAAAAAAATTATTTTGAAGAGACTGACAATAAACTAATTCATTCCAACTAGCCTCACTTGATGATGAATATGTGTTAAACTAATTCATTCTAACTAGCCTGACTGGATGATGAACTGGATGATGAATATGTGTTCATGTCGAAAAGACAAGGTTGTCGTAGATTGTCTAGGCACCCCAAAAGTTTGCCCTACAGCTGTGTATATTTACCATTTTTTTTTCTTCTCTCCTTAAATTATTTAGCGGGAGGGTAAGGAGATGAAAAAATAGCAACCTCAAATATGCTTATCTCAAATATACTTATACTCATTGTGTTTTTTCTTTCATGTTTTTTTTCATGTGTCTCATTTCTTATGTTTCGTAGGAGCCATATAAGACAATTTGCATAGTATACTAGTTCATATTTCAATTGCTCTGTAGATTACTGATCAAATGTAGAAAGGTTTTTTTTCATGTGTCGAATAATGTCTCCATGTTGTTCATGCTCATATTGGAGCATCCATGCCCTCTCATCACACATGTGTGCAAGGGTCTCTTTCTCACTCTGGGTTGCTTGAGAGCTCATGCAAAACCATAAAGCGGCAACGGCCCAACCAATCACCATAGTGATCAGTAGCTTCCTCATCTGTGCCACATGTGCTTTCCATCAGTCTTTTGGTAATGAATGGATGGTAGGCAAAAGTAGTATACAACATAAAGCTTATGTGTTTTTTCCTTTCCTAAGTACTCTTTCTTGTTCTTGTTCTTATGAATTTTTAGTAGGCTGTGGAAAGTATGGCAAAATATTGGCCAGATTTTACAATCTAGATTACAAATTCGGTAGCCTTGGGAAGATTATGGTGTTGGCGTATAAATCTGGGATTAAATCTTTAATCAAATTCTTAATTGTGTTTTACATGTTACGAATTAAATTTTGATGATTAATAACTTTCCCATTGCATTTGTTTATGTATGTGAGCTAAATATTAAGAAAATGTATGCAGTGGAGATAATTGTATGTCTTTTTCATTATAGGTGGATATCTTCCAATTCTTAGGAGAGTGACAGATCTACATGAATGCACAATCAAATATATTTCCAGAACTACGAATGTTGTTGCAGACTGAGTAGCTAAAGTCTCTGTTAACAATGCATGCCCGCTAACCTGGGTATCTCATCTCCCAAAGACCTGGGTATACTACTTTGTAATGATTTTATTCAGAATTAATGAATGATCAGTAGTTATGTTTAGGACAAAAAATGATTGGGTAAACCTAAGACCTAGCAAAAGAAGAACAATGTTGGTGGTGTCTCACGAGTCTCTAATTTAGTGAGTGGCCCTTGATTGATTCACGGCCCACATGTTAGCGCCTGGATTGCTAATATGACCGCTAGGCCAGCCTGGGCCGAAGTCCATGCCTTGAAAGGCTTTTAAAATGACACACTTCTTCGTGATCTGTCTTGTTGTTGCCTTCAAGTCTTCATTCTGTCTGTGTTGCGTTGTCTTGCGTTTACTTACCTCCTCAGTTGGTTGGTCACCAGGGCGATTTCAGTGACCAAGTTGTTTTGTCCAAAATGCCAAGGTGCCCTGCTCTTGTGGCCACGGACACAGAACTAACAGCCATGAGCGCACCGACAACGGAAACATGTCTTGTTGCCTTCGAGTCAAGCTTGTGTGCCTATGTTTAGCTGCTTGTAATTTGCTTCTCTCTTGGTGGGTTATTAACTTATTTATTCATCTTCTTGTGATACCGAGGCCGAAGGTGGAGGAGAGCATTAGTTTTCTCTCTTCCCTCCCCTGTTTGTCAGAACCAAAATAAATAAATAAATTGCGCTTTATATGTACAGCCACAGAACTAATCTTCCCCGGATATGAATTTTTCGTCTTCCAATTCTTGAAAGGAAGTATGACACTTATCCTATTAGCGCAAAGGCAATAACTGTGAAGTCTGTGTTCCGGTTTTCGATAATGTCGAACAATAAGAGTTGTAGTACTAATGTGGCATTTCCCAAGTACCGTGTGGATCTTGATATTCGCAGACAGGAAAGTGAGTACTCTCGAATGGATCATGGATGAACAACATCCGACAAGGGGAGTAGGGCACTACTCTCGATTCGAATCAGCTGTTACAAAAAGTCGTGAACAACTTTTAATGTTTTTGTCAGATTCTGAATCACATGGATGAGCATTTGGAATCACAAGTTTTTGCTGATGGAAGAGGATGTGAGTATTTTAATCCTTTACATTTTTTTTTACTCATATACTGCTGCACTTCCATTAACCATGACACTTGCAATACGAATACATTTTTGCTTTCCCTTCTGGGTTTAAAATATTAATACATCTTCTAGAAACCCAATAAAGAAATAGTATATCCAAGAACCCAAGGAAAAGAGTGGGTGGCCTTATCCTTTATAATACCAACAACACTGCCCTGTACCACTCCAAGCCTTCACATCCCAGAACCGCATTCACTTCTGTCCCTGCCAACTATATGCCTTACTAGATCCGTCTTTCCAACAGCAAATCTCTTTGGTCATGGCATCCATAAAATTACACGGAAGCAATTTCTTCTATAATGTAAGGCGAGTGATGGCTTGCCTATACGAGAAAGAGCTTGATTTTGAGTCCATTCCTGTCGACTTGAAAACTCGCGAACAGAGGAAGGAGCCGTATCTTTCCCTCAACGTAAGTTAAAAGATCAAAAAGACATCAATTGATCATTATGGCCATAAATTAGTTGACTGCTGATACTTCTCTTTTCATCTCTCTCCAATCTCAAAATTTAATATTTCTATGGTTGCAGCCATTTGGTAAAGTGCCAACTCTTGAAGACGGAGACGTAATTATCTTTGGTAAGGTCCAAAAATTTTACAGTGTATGAATTGCCTATTGAGAGAATGATGACTTATTTTAAAGTTTGAAACTTTAATGATGTGCAGAATCAAGGGCGATCACAAACTACATAGCAACAGAGTATGCTGACAGGGGAACTCAACTTGTATACACTTCAGGGGAAGAACTGGCGAAAATGTTAGAATGGATGGAAGTGGAGACTCACCAATATGAGCCAGTGGTTTCGAGGCTGATGTGGGAGTGCATTGTTAAGCCAGCACTTCATGGAATTCCTACGGATATAGGGGTGGTAGAGGAAAACGAAACCAAGCTAAGCAAGGTTCTTGATGTGTATGAGGCCAGGTTGAAGCAATCAAAGTACTTGGCAGGTGAGGACTTCTCGCTGGCAGATTTGCACCATCTCCCCACCATCAGCTTCCTGATGGAGACCCCATCTAGGAGACTGATCGACTCACGCCCACATGTTAGTTCCTGGGTTGCTGATATCACCGCTAGGCCAGCTTGGGGCAAGGTCCTTGCCTTGGAAATGCAACTATAGATACCTCAAACCATCAGCCAACTCTACCTCGGGCGATTCTCAATGGCACGAGATTCTGTCCAATTTCTACAAGAACCCCTTTACTGGTACCCAATAATAGACAGTTGTCTGGATTTCGTGGAGGGTTTAGTCTGTCTCCATTATGGCTTTTGTAATTTGATTCTTCTTTTTTCGTGTGTGTAGTGCTCTTCATCCTGTGTGGGGAGGCTAAGGGTGGAGACCTGTTGGAACTTGGAATTGTCTTCACGGTTTTGTCACTCACCTAATTGTAGTTGTAGTGGGTGAGTCTGGGAATTTTCTAGATGGAGAGCATTTAGGGGCCTGTTGGAATTGTCTTCACTTCTTTAATGCTACCGTTCTTCTTCAGCAACTTTATAACACACAGTAAGATTTTTCTTATTCTTTTTTGGATTAAAATACGAATAACATGGGAACGATTTTTAATAAGTAAAAGTTTCTAGAACAAGAGGAGGAGACCTCTAGCCCTTAATCTCTATATAACATAGTGAGTGGCCCTTGAGGGGAGTACTCGATTCTCAACCATCTTTTCTATTCGCATTAATCTTTTACCGTATAATCTCTTGAAGTCTCTCTTTCTGATCATTGCAACTATGAAATTATACGGAACCAAGTTCTTCACAAACGTGGGGCGAGTGATGGCTTGCCTTTATGAGAAAGAGCTCGACTTTGAGTCCATCCCTGTCGACTTGAAAAATTACGAACACAAGAAGGAGCCTTTTCTTTCCCTTAACGTAAGTAACAAGAGTAAAAAAAAAATCACTAATCATTTACCAAGATCTGGGTTCTACCGAGTCTTACATTTCAATGTTTCTATTCTTTGCAGCCATTCGGTGAAGTCCCATATTTTGAAGATGGAGATGTACTAATGTTTGGTAAAGTCCAAAACTCCTACAGCAACATTAGATTTATTGATTGTTGTCTATAGAGAAATGATAAGTTTGAAACATTTCTGATGTGCAGAATCAAGGGCGATCACAAACTACATAGCTCAAGTGTATGCAGACAAGGGGACTCAACTTGTGTACACTTCAGGAAAGGAATTAGCAGAAATGTTGCAGTGGATGGAAGTAGAGGCTCAACAGTATTACCCAGTGGTTAGAAAGCTGTTGTGGGAGTTTTTCTCGAAGCCAGTAGTGTTGGGGCTCCCTACGGATACAGCCGTGGTAGAGGAAAACGAAGAGAAGCTAAGCAAGATTCTTGATGATATCTACGAGGCTAGGTTGGCTCAATCCAAGTACCTGGCAGGTGATGACTTCACATTGGCGGATTTGCACCACCTCCCTACCATTAACGGTCTGATGCAAACCCAAATCAGGAAAATGATTGATTCACGCCCACATGTTAGCGCCTGGGTTGCTAATATGACCGCTAGGCCAGCGTGGGCCAAAGTCCTTGCCTTGAAAGATTTTTAATAACACACTTCTTCGCAATCTGTCTTGTTGTTGCCTTCAAGACTTCAATCTGTCCGTGTTGCGTTCTCCTTGTGTTTATCTCTTCAATTGGTTGGTCACCACGGCAATTTCAGTGACAAGTTGTTTTGTCCAAAATGCCAATGGCGTCCTTCTCTGTAGCCACGGACACAGCACTAAGCAGCCATGAGAAACCGACAATAGAAACTTGTCTTGATGGCTTCGAGTCAAGCTTGTCTGCGTATTTTTGGCTTGTTGTAATTTGCTTCACTTTATGTGTGTTCCTCATTTTCTTGTGATACGGAGGCTGAGAGCATTAGTTTTCTCTCATCACTCCCCTGTTCGTCGGAACCAAACTAAATAAATTGCGTCTTTATATAATATTCTGCCACAGAACTAATCTTTCCCGGCTATTAATTTTCCGAGCCGCAATACTACCAGTCTACCAGTTTTCCAATTCTTTAAACACTTCTTGTTGCACCTACACAACAGCACCGTCATCAATCACCACTTTTAATAACAAACACTATTTTATAATCTCCTACTTTCATGTCACTCGATTGCAGCAGAGGCAACAAGCTGACAGGAAGTGCAATAGCTGTGAACTCTTGTGCTTCCGTTTCTTGAGGATATCGAAGAAAGAAAAATCGTAGTAGTACCATTCAATAATGTTCCTAACTTTTGTGACTCTTCTCGAATGGAGTAGCAGCATTATTAATCGATTGTTACTTAATGACAAAAATCATGAACCAACTTTTAACGCTTTTGTGGCCGACAAGAAAAACACATAATCTTTTTGTCAGATTGTTACTATGACGAGCACTTAGAGCCACTCACTTTGCAGATGCAAGAAAATGGAGTATTTTAATCCTGCACGCATTTCTCTTTCTCCTCATTATACGTAGTACTCTCATTGACAAAGATAGTACTTGAGATACTTATACTTTTTTGCTTTCCCTAATTAATGTACATCTCGAGTTTTCAACGTGCAGACATATAATTCTAGAAAGTAGGAACTCGCTAGAACACAAGGAAAAGAAACGTGGCCTTAACCTTATAAAACCCAACACTTCCCTGCACTACTCATAAGTCATAACCTCTACATTCCAGATCACTGGACGCACTTCTCTCTATCAGTAGATCCCTCTTTCTTACAACAATTCTCTTCGATCATGACATCCATGAAGTTACACGGATGCAGTTTCTTTCCAAATGTAAGCCGAGTGATGGCTTGCCTTTACGAGAAAGAGCTTGACTTTGAATCCATTCCTGTCGACTTGAAGAATAACGAGCACCGCAAGGAGCCGTATCTTTCCCTCAACGTAAGTAAACAGATACAAATTCACAAACGTTAGCTATATCATATTATGACAATATTCTTCTCTCTCTCTCCAATCTTACATTTTGATGTTTGTATTGTTGCAGCCATTTGGTAAAGTGCCAACTCTTGAAGATGGAGATGTACTTGTCTTTGGTAAGGTCCAACAAGTGTTACAGTACTGCAGTTAAATTAATCAATTGCCTATAGAGAGAATGATAAACTGATTTTAAAGTTTGGATCTTTACCTGATGTGCAGAATCAAGGGCAATCACCAACTACATTGCTCAAGAGTATTTTGACAGGGGGACTCAACTACTATACACTTCAGGGAAAGAATTAGCTGAAATGTTACAATGGCTAGAAGTGGAGACTCACCAATATGAGCCAGTGGTTTCAAACCTGATGTGGGAGTGCATTGTAAAGCCAAGATATTTGGGATTGCCTACAGATACAGGGGTGGCAGAGGAAAGCGAATCCAAGCTAGCCAAGATTCTTGATATATATGAGGCCAGGTTGAAGCAATCCAAATACTTGGCAGGCGAGGACTTCTCGCTGGCAGATTTGCACCATCTCCCTAGCATCAGCTACCTTATGGAGACCCCATCTAGGAGACTGTTCGTTTCACTCCCACATGTTAGCTCCTGGGTTGCTGATATCACCGCTAGGCCGGCTTGGGCCAAGGTCCTTGCCCTGGAAATGCAACTATAGATACATTACAGCATCAGCCAACTCTACCGCGGCGATATCAATGAAACGGGATTCTGTCCAAATCCTACGAGAGTCCTTTTTCCGCTAGCCACGAAACACGCAATAAAGACAGTAGTCTGTCCGCCTTTTGACTTTTGTAATTTGCTCTTTCTTCTACAAGAGCATATAGTTTTCTGATTTTCCCTGTTCCCAGATTTTAAAAACCAAAATGAATGGATTGGGATTTGCTCTTTTTTTTTTACAGGAACATTACTCCCTCCATTTTTGAATATTAATGTATCCAATGCATTTCAGTTTCTTTTTTTCTGCATTTCTGCTAATTCCAGACCTGGGTAATGATTTTATTCAGAGTTAATGAATGATCAGTAGCTACGTTTACGACAAAAAATGATTGAGTCAACCAAGGACCTGGCAAAAGAAGAACAATGTTGGTGGTGTCTCCCGTACCAGAATTAACGACGATAAGAGGAATATGATTGTTGGTATTTGTTGTCTTTCATACCACATCTCGAAATAACCTAATAGTGATACATAACATAACTATTTTCTTTAGAGACTACTTTCCATGAGAACGATTTTAAGAGAATAAGTTAGGGAAGGAGATGTCTAGGCCTTAACCTCTATATCATACTAGTCACTTTTCTATATTACACACGGATGGAATGGTAGTATAAAAGAAAGTATCTATATAAAAATAGTATCTATATCATTCTAATATAATTTTTCTCAAAAAATAATGTGAAGGAAAATAATATTTAATCTACTTTAATCTTGTCGTAATTTGCTCCCTCAAAATTTTCTTTTGCTGTCGAAGAATTGAGCATGGTATATGTCTTGCTGATGAGTTTCAATTTTAACCAAATAGTGCATCAGAATAGGCTTTTATATATATATATATATATATATATATATATATATATGCACTTGATAATCATTAATTATGTATATAAGTATTTCCAAAGTAACAATGAACTTATGGATCCAAAATTGAGTATGAGTTCTTGATGATGATCTTGACAACTTGATAATAAAAATATGATAGAAAAATGTAGATTAAGAAAGAAGAAGGAGAAAGATTGGAGGGTGAGGGAGATATCTTATTATTTGTGTTCCAAAATATGATTACAAAATTGTATGATTCCTAACATATGTGTCTCTATTTATAGACATAAGAAGTCTGAGAATTCCAAGAATTTGTACTTTAAGAATTCTAAAGGACATCGTCTCAATATAAAAAACTCCAGCATAGCCTTAATACTATAAAATTTTAAAAGTTTGTATTTAATTTAAGAATAACTTAATAACAGAATGTTAAAAAATTTCTTTTAAAAATTTACTAAATAATAGAAAAAGTATTATATACAATAATAAAAAGTATTATCTCTGCATTTCATAGACACGAGTCTCTAATTTAGTGAGTGGCCCTTGATTGATTCACGGCCCACATGTTAGCGCCTGGATTGCTAATATGACCGCTAGGCCAGCCTGGGCCGAAGTCCATGCCTTGAAAGGCTTTTAAAATGACACACTTCTTTGTGATCTGTCTTGTTGTTGCCTTCAAGTCTTCATTCTGTCTGTGTTGCGTTGTCTTGCGTTTACTTACCTCCTCAGTTGGTTGGTCACCAGGGCGATTTCAGTGACTAAGTTGTTTTGTCCAAAATGCCAAAGGTGCCCTCCTCTTGTGGCCACGGACACAGAACTAACAGCCATGAGCGCACCGACAACGGAAACATGTCTTGTTGCCTTCGAGTCAAGCTTGTGTGCCTATGTTTAGCTGCTTGTAATTTGCTTCTCTCTTGGTGGGTTATTGTTCATCTTCTTGTGATACCGAGGCTGAAGGTGGAGGAGAGCATTAGTTTTCTCTCTTCACTCTCCTGTTTGTCAGAACCAAAATAAATAAATAAATTGCGCTTTATATGTACAGCCACAGAACTAATCTTCCCCGGATATCAATGTCTCGTCTTCCAATTCTTGAAATGAAGTATGACACTTATCCTACTAGCGCAAAGGCAATAACTGTGAAGCCTGTGTTCCGGTTTTTTGATTCGTACTAATGTGGCATTTCCCAAGTACCGTGTGGATCTTGATATTCGCAGACAGGAAAGTGAGTACTCTCGAATGGATCAAGGATGAACAACTTCCGACAAGGGGAGTATGGCACTACTCTCGATTCGAATCAGCTGTTACAAAAAATCATGAACAACTTTTAATGTTTTTGTCAGATTCTGAATCACATGGATGAGCATTTGGAATCACAAGTTTTTGCTGATGGAAGAGGATGTGAGTATTTTAATCCTTTACATTTTTTTTTACTCATATACTGCTGCACTTCCATTAACCATGATACTTGCAATACGAATACATTTTGGCTTTCCCTCGTGGGTTTAAAATATTAAAACATCTTAACATGCAGGCATTCTAGAAACCCAATAAAGAAATAGTATTTCCAAGAATCCAAGAAAAGAGTGGGTGGCCTTAACCTTTATAATACCAACAACACTGCCCTGTACCACTCATAGCCTTCGCATTCTAGAACAGCACTCACTTCTCTCCCCTCCCTAATATATGCCTTACTAGATCCGTCTTTCCAACAACAAATCTCTTTGATCATGGCATCCATAAAATTACACGGAAGCAATTCCTTTACAAATGTAAGGCGAGTGATGGCTTGCCTATACGAGAAAGAGCTTGATTTTGAGTCCATTCCTGTGGACTTGAAAAATGGAGAACAGAGGAAGGAGCCGTATCTTTCCCTCAATGTAAGTTAAAAGATCAAAAAGACATCAATTAATCATTATGGCGATAAATTAGTTTGGCAGTTGACTGATGATACTTTCCTTTTCATCTCTCTCCAATCTCACAATTTAATGTCTGTATGGTTGCAGCCATTTGGTAAAGTGCCAACTCTTGAAGATGGAGATGTACTTATCTTTGGTAAGGCCCAAAAATTTTGCACTACAGTTAAATTAATCAATTGTCTATTGAGAGAATGATAACTCATTTTAAAGTTTGAATCTTTACCTGATGTGCAGAATCAAGGGCCATCACAAACTACATTGCTCAAGAGTATTTTGACAGGGGGACTCAACTGCTATATACTTCAGGGAAAGAATTAGCAGAAATGTTACAATGGCTAGAAGTGGAGACTCACCAATATGAGCCAGTGGTTTCAAGGCTGATGCGGGAGTGCATTCTAAAGCCAAGATATCTGGGATTGCCTGCAGATACAGGGGTGGTAGAAGAAAGCGAAGCTAAGCTAAGCAAGATTCTTGATATATATGAGGCCAGGTTGAAGCAATCCAAATACTTGGCAGGTGAGGACTTCTCGCTGGCAGATTTGCACCACCTCCCTAGCATCAGCTACCTTATGGAGACCCCATCTAGGAGACTGATCGACTCACGCCCACATGTTAGCTCCTGGGTTGCTGATATCACCGCTAGGCCAGCTTGGGCCAAGGTCCTTGCCTTGGAAATGCAACTATAGATACCTCAAGCCATCAGTCAATTCTACCAAGGGTTGATTACGTGGAGGGTTTAGTCTGTCTGCATTATGGCTTTTGTAATTTGCTTCTTCTTTTTTCGTGTGTGTAGTGTTCTTCATCCTGTGTGGGGAGGCTGAGGGTGGAGAGCATTTAGGGGCCTGTTGGAACTTGGAATTGTCTTCACGTTTTTGTCACTCACCTAATTGCAGTTGTAGTGGGTGAGTCTGGGAATTTTGTAGATGGAGAGCATTTAGGGGCCTCTTGGAATTGTCTTCACTTCTTTAATGCTACCGTTCTTCTTCAACAACTTTATAACACACAGTTGACTAAGAAACTTGCAATGTGGAAAGATTTTTTTTGTTCTTTTTTGGATTAGAAACGAATACATATTCCACATGGGAACGATTTTTAAAAGTAAAAGTTTCTGGAACAAGAGGAGGAGACCTCTAGGCTTTAATCTCTATATAGCATAGTGAGTGGCCCTTGAGGGAACTACTCCATTCTCAAACATCTTTTCTATTCGCATTTATCTTTTACCGTATAATCATTCCTCTTGAGGTCTCTCTTTCTGATCATTACAACCATGAAATTATACGGAACCAAGTTCTTCACAAACGTGGGGCGAGTGATGGCTTGCCTTTATGAGAAAGAGCTCGACTTCGAGTCCATCCCTGTCGACTTGAAAAATTACGAGCACAAGAAGGAGCCTTTTCTTTCCCTTAACGTAAGTAACAAAGGTAAAAAAAAAAAAAATGATCAATCATTTACCAAGGTCTGGGTTCTACGGAGTCTTACATTTCAATGTTTCTATTCTTTGCAGCCATTCGGTGAAGTCCCATATTTTGAAGATGGAGATGTACTAATGTTTGGTAAAGTCCAAAACTCCTACAGCAACATTACATTTATTGATTGTGTCTATAGAGAAACGATAAGTTTGAAATATTTCTGATGTGCAGAATCAAGGGCGATCACAAAATACATAGCTCAAGTGTATGCAGACAAGGGGACTCAACTTGTGTACACTTCAGGAAAGGAATTAGCAGAAATGTTGCAGTGGATGGAAGTAGAGGCTCAACAGTATTACCCAGTGGTTAGAAAGCTGTTGTGGGAGTTTTTCTCGAAGCCAGTAGTGTTGGGGCTCCCTACGGATACAGCTGTGGTAGAGGAAAACAAAGAGAAGCTAAGCAAGATTCTTGATATCTACGAGGCTAGGTTGGCTCAATCCAAGTACCTGGCAGGTGATGACTTCACATTGGCGGATTTGCACCACCTCCCTACCATTAACGGTCTGATGCAAACCCAAATCAGGAAAATGATTGATTCACGCCCACATGTTAGCGCCTGGGTTGCTAATATGACCGCTAGGCCAGCCTGGGCCAAAGTCCTTGCCTTGAAAGATTTTTAATAACGCACTTCTTCGCAATCTGTCTTGTTGTTGCCTTGAAGACTTCAATCTGTCCGTGTTGCGTTCTCTTGTGTTTATCTCTTCAGTTGGTTGGTCACCACGACAGTTTCAGTGACAAGTTGTTTTGTCCAAAATGCCAATGGTGTCCTTCTTTGTAGCCACGGACACAGCACTAAAGAGCCATGAGCACACCGACAATAGAAACTTGTCTTGATAGCTTCGAGTCAAGTTTGTCTGCGTATTTTTGGCTTGTTGTAATTTGCTTCACTTTATGTGTGTTCCTCATTTTCTTGTGACACAGAGGCTGAGAGCATTAGTTTTCTCTCGTCACTCCCCTGTTGGTCGGAACCATAAATAAATTGTGTCTTTATATGCCACAGAACTAACCTTTCCCGGCTATTAATTTTTTCGTGCAGCAATACTGCCACTACCGGTCCTCCAATTCTTTAACAGTCGGTTTGGTATCAATTTGGAATTTAATTATTTTTTTACAGTTCGTTTGGTATCAATTTGGAATTGGAATTGAATTCAAATCATTAAAAATTTAGAATTCAATTCCAATGTTTGGTATAAATCAAATTATCAATTGAATTGTTAAAATTACCTAAATTATCCTTTTATTAAAAAAACTAAAATAAGAGTTTAGGGTCATTTTTGTCATTTAGACATACCAATACTTATCTAATGGAATTTAATTCTAAATCCGATAGGTTTCGCTTGGATTTGAAATATTACCAAAATATTGCTTCAAAAATAAAAAATAAAATTCAATTCCTATTTTAAGTGAAGTAGAATTATACCAAACTAAGGAATTGATTTCAATTATGATACCACACGGAGGGTTAATACTTCTTGTTGCGTCTACACAACAGCGCCACCATCAACCACCACTTTTAAGAACAAACACTATTTTATATTTCCTACTTTCAAGTCACTCGATTGCAGCAGAGCAACAAACTGACAGGAACTAATTTTTCCCTACTAGTGCAATAGCTGTGGAGTCTGTGCTTCCGTCTCTCGAGGATATCGAAGAATGAAAAGTCGTAGTACCCCAATCAATAATGTTCCTAACTTTTGTGACTATTCTCGAATGGAGGAGTAGCATTATTGATCGATTGTTACTAGTAGTACTTGTACTACTTATGTGACAAAAAGTCATGAACAACTTTAATGCTTTTGTGGCCGACAAGAAAAACACTAAACTTTTTGTCAGATTGTTACTGTGAGGAGCATTTTAGAGCCACTCACTTTGCAGATGCAAGAAAATGGAGTATTTTAATCCTGCACGCATTTCTCTTTCTCCTCATATGGTTCTTTCATTGACAAAGATACTTGAGATACTTATACTTTTTTGCTTTCCCTAATTAATGTACATCTCGAGTTTTCAACGTGCAGGCATTCTAGAAAGTAGGAACTCGCTAGAACACAAGGAAAAGAAACGTGGCCTTAACCTTATAAAACCCAACACTTCCCTGCACTACTCGTAAGTCATAACCTCTACATTCCAGATCACTGCACACACTTCTCTCTATCAGTAGATCCCTCTTTCTTACAACAAATCTCTTTGATCATGACATCCATGAAGTTGCACGGAAGCAGTTTCTTTCCAAATGTAAGCCGAGCGATGGCTTGCCTTTACGAGAAAGAGCTTGACTTTGAATCCATTCCCGTCGACTTGAAAAATCAAGAACAAAAGAAGGAGCATTATCTTTCCCTCAACGTAAGTTAAAGAGACAAATTCACAAAATCATTATGATAATATTCATCTCTCTCTCCAATCCAATCTTACATTTTGATGTTTGCATTGTTGCAGCCATTTGGTAAAGTGCCAACTCTTGAAGATGGAGATGTACTTATCTTTGGTAAGGCCCAAAATATGTTAACAGTGCACTTAAATTAGTCAATTGCCTACTGAGAGAATGATAACTCATTTTTAAGTTTGAATCTTTACCTGATGTGCAGAATCAAGGGCCATCACAAAATACATTGCTCAAGAGTATTTTGACAGGGGGACTCAACTACTATACACTTCAGGGGAAGAATTAGCAGAAATGTTACAATGGCTAGAAGTGGAGACTCACCAATATGGGCCAGTGGTTGATAGCCTGGTATGGCAGTGCATTGTAAAGCAAAGATATCTGGGATTGCCCACAGATACAGGGGTGGTAGAGGAAAGCGAAGCCAAGCTAGGCAAGATTCTTGATATATATGAGGCCAGGTTGAAGCAATCCAAATACTTGGCAGGTGAGGACTTCTCGCTGGCAGATTTGCACCACCTCCCTAGCATCAGCTACCTTATGGAGACCCCATCTAGGAGACTGATCGACTCACGCCCACATGTTAGCTCCTGGGTTGATGATATCACCGCTAGGCCGGCTTGGGCCAAGGTCCTTTCCCTGGAAATGAAACTATAGATTAGATACCTCAAACCATCAGCGAACTCTACCGCGACGATATCAATGAAACGGGATTCTGTCCAAATCCTACAAGAGTCCTTTTCTGCTGGCCACGAACACGCAATAAAGACAGTAGTCTGTCTGCTTTTTGGCTTTTGTAATTTGCTCTTTTTTTCTACAAGAGCATTATAGTTTTCTGATTTTCTCTGTTCCCAGATTTTAGAAACCAAAATGAATGGATTGGGATTTGCTTTTTTTTCCTACAGGAACATTACTCCATTTTTTATTTGTTTAAAATGATGTTTTGAGGTATCCAATGCATTTGAGTTTCTTTTTTTCTGCATCTACTCTTATTTGTATTAAGCTAAACCTATAAGTTAATGCCCTAGTAGACAGGCACCGGAAAATTCTATTTTTTTTAATAAAAAGAGTAATTAAAAAATCTAGTTGAATGAATGCTTCTCAACATAAAAAGAAGTAAATGAATATTTTTTAATTCAGTGTCAAAAGTGAGGGAGTATAGTTTTCTCATGTCCCAGATTTTCAGAACCAAAATACGGGGATTAGGGTATTAAAAAGCGAGCAATGTTATGAAAAATTGTGTGCAGAGTGCAGAAATTGGCCCAATTGTCCGCTGACGAGGTGAGCTCGAGAACATAGAGAGCAGAGGTTAATTAAGCCCATCTTCCATCCAAGAACATAAAGATCCAAGCATCTAATGGTGGATATTCTCCAGGCGAGAAAGGATATCTGACGTATCACACCAGGAATGCTAAGCGACTATCCTTCCATAATTACGTCATCATTAGCACACGTGTAATCAAAATAAATCATGGTTTTTTTTTTTTTGGTGTAAACGGATGGCAAAAGCCCTAATAAATCATGGTTATTGTTGAACGACTTATTATCTTTCTAAATCTGTTACTAGTAGATTATATTTTTTTCTTACTTTTCCGTTTCCCTTTCTCTTTCTCCTCCTCTTTTTTTTTTTTTTTTCCCGTCCATTGATGCGACACCACACCGGCCAACATCATCTTCACTCTTTTATTTTTCTTCTTCAGAGAGAAAAAAATTCTTTTATTTTCCTTCCATTCTATTTCTCCCGTTTATTTCCTCACAGGATTCATAAAGATCATATCCATGGATGGATTATGAGTTTTGTTATGAAATTGATCAGTTGTGTTAAGATTGTAACTGGATGATCTCTGGTTTTGAAGTCGGATGTGTGATAAATGCAAAACGCGCACAAAATAAGTTCACAGATTGGTTTGTTGTTCTATTAAATTTGGTTGTTATTCTTGTCTTCTTATAGATTTGTTTCAGATAAAAAGAAACAAAAAAAGATGAGAAAACAAAGAGTATGAATAAATGAAAGTTGATGATTGTGTAGAAAATACAATTGGAAGAGGAGAGAAAGAACCACTATCAACAGGTATCCAGTGAAATCCTTTGGTTAGTAAATACATACACACATGGGTAAGTAATAACGCGACTGTACTGCTTGCATTCTTCTTTGCAGATTTTCAAACGAAAAGGAAGAATAATATCTGCCCAGAATGAACGTTCGAGATGTCCCCTCGAGTTTTTCCCCATCTTGATATTCTATGGTGGTGGACTGGTGGTACGCTCACTAATCAATAATTATTTTTAGAGTGTTTATTGTCAGGAAAAGTATTAATTGTTTTTGACAACGTAATGAATTGATTTTAATAAAATAGATCATTTTAAAAATTATTTCCAGAATCTTTGACTAGGAAGCAGATTTTGATTTTGTTATTGTGTTTTTGTCATGATGTTATTGATGGGTATATCATATAAAGCAGTATAAATTATTGGTGAAAGGACCATGACTTTTTCAACCAAATTTCCATCTTTTACTTCTTATAGCCGGATCCCCAGAAACTTTTCTTTTCTCTTTTCGACTAGGACCTGATAACATTTCAGTACACTTGGAATAAACGGGGAACATGGACGAACATTAAAGAAAAAAAACACATAAGACAAGTTACAGCTTTTTTTTCCACCTAACAAAGCAAGAAAATTAAGGAGTTTGAGGCTTAGGGCCGGCATGAAAAAATAGGACGGCAGCCCGGGGGATTCCAAAAACATTTTCCAATTTGCTTTTAATGTATTTATTGATCAGCATTTTGGAAACTCAACGAAACTGGAGATACGAATATGACTTATTGTCCTTTTACGCAAGTGACCAATAATGTTCGACATGTGGATAATATGTGGACATAAGACACCCACAAACGAAACCAGTTTCTAGAACTAAACGGAAAAGACCTCACACCTTTCAAGTTACAACCTTTTAAATCCACCCCTCTCCTCATTACCTCTTACATTTCACGACCGATACCCAGCTCCATCTGCCAATACATTTCTCACTAGATTTTAGGTCTCTCTTTTCTTTTCTTGCACCAAAAGTCCTTGATCATGGCATCCATAAAAGTGTACGGAACCAGTTTCTTTACAAATGTAAGCCGAGTGATGCTTTGCCTTTATGAGAAAGACCTTGACTTTGAGTTCATTCCCGTCGACTTGAAAAATGGCGAACAGAGGAAGGAGCCCTATCTTTCCCTTAACGTAAGTGGATTAAAAGCGACAAACACCACTACCCCATTTACGGATATAACCATTCTCTCGAATCTTACTTTTCAATTTTTGTGTTTGCCGCAGCCATTTGCTAAAGTCCCAACTTTTGAAGATGGAGAGGTGACAATTTTTGGTAAGGTCCATATTTTTTTTTTTTTGGAGTACACTTAAATTAGTTAATTGTCTATTGCAGAAATGTTATAAAATTTTTGTGATGTGCAGAATCAAGGGCGATCACCAACTACATAGCCAAAGTATATTCTGATAGGGGGACTCAGCTGTCATACACTTCAGGGAAGAAGCTAGCAGAAATGTTGCAATGGATGGAAGTGGAGACTCACCAATATGAGCCAGTGGTTCATAGTCTGATGTGGGAGTGCATTGTAAAGCCAAGATATCTGGGATGGCCTACAGATACAGGGGTGGTAGAGGAAAGCGAAGCTAAGCTAAGCAAGATTCTTGATATATATGAGGCCAGGTTGAAGCAATCCAAGTACTTGGCAGGTGAAGACTTCACCTTGGCGGATTTGCATCACATCCCTACCCTTAGCTACTTGATGGAGCTCTCAACGAAGAAACTGATTGAATCACGCCCCCGTGTTAGCTCCTGGGTTGCTGATATCACCTCTAGGCCATCTTGGACCAAGGTCCTTGCCTTGGAAAAGCAAGAAAAGCAAGTATAGCTAGCTTCATGCTTTTTGTTGTTGCGTCTACCTTCGAGTCTTTAATATCTGTCTGTGTTTGGTCTTGGTTTTCTCTTTTCTTGATCTTTCATTTCCGTTGGCTAGATGATTGGTGTTGCTCCGTCCACTCAATTAGTGTTGAGGGATGGATTTTTATTCCTCTCTTCATTGAATAACCAAAGTGGTAGAATATGCCACTTTTGTCTCTGTTTTTTTTTTTTTCATTTTTATTTTCTCTCTGACTTAACTGCCAGAGAGTTCTTGCTCCGGGATTGCTCCAAGGGAACTTGGCTAATATACCCATTAGAGATGAAGATGGCAGAAGCTATAGCCATTTTATCTCGGTGATCTCGAAGCAATGTAGTTATTAGTTTGTGATATCAGGTCATAGAAGGACAAGGAGACGCAGCTGATAAGAAGTTGCCTTGTTGCCTGTCCTATCTACTTTCTATTTTGTGGATTTCTTTTTCATCCTCTTCAAATTGGAGTGGTTGGTTGAGGATATTGTAGTTTTCTGTCCTTCCTGTATACAAGAACCAAGCATAAATGTATGTGATACATTTTATGGTTGTCCTGTCCCACCAAATCTTATCTCTATTTCCCTATTGTTGTCTTCTACCCAGTTTTACTACCAATTCCCAATTACTGTCATAGTTTCTTGCTCCAGCTATAACCCACCAATGGTTCTATTTTTTTAACACATGTTTAGAATGTGAACCAATTTATATTAAACAATTACGCAGGGATACATCATTCTACAGAGTATCCCAACCTTTTCCCACATCCCTTTCTCCTCTATAATCCTTTTCTTGAACATGGCTAATCATCATATAAACTGGTTTGTACAAAAAAAAATTTCCTGATCAACAGACTTTAAAACTTAAGCAAGTCTTGACTTTAAGTCCTTATATATGTAGAAAATTTCAAAGTGAAAGACTCATCTATCATAACCAAGTGTGCAACTCAAGTCAAGTTTGGATCAGTCAAAGGCGAAATTTTGAATATCGGATGGAAAAAAAAGTTGGAAACAAATTTTATAATTACCTGAACTCTATCTGAGAAATAAAATAAAATATGCACTGGATGAGCTACAATTTTTTTGTGTATGCTCCAATTTTTCGGGAAATTATTATGATTCGATTCCTAAAAGGGCTCTGTGTTCTACGAATGCTTAAGCCTTTGAACACCAAGAGCTGTTTATCTGGGTTAACGGCTGATCTTTGCTATGAAGCGCCTTTAGTGATGAGACCAAACATCATCCGTACGAAAATAGCTGCGCTGAAACCGCAGAGCGATAAATGACAGCGATGCACAAGGGGCTTAGAGCACATTATGGATCTTAACACTTAATCAAATCTTTATCGACCAACCATTCAACAACAATGGAACAACTTTCAGATCAGTACGTAGAAATGGTAAGACCAGTTGAACTTGTGTCATCCTTATAAATCCAAGTCCTGCCTGCCTCTGTATTGTATTGTTTCTTTTTACCTTGGCACTTGACAACTAGCTGCTATCAATTCTTCCAACTCTGACGACATTTGTTCGTTGGTCTTTCTTCTTAATTTACACCAAAATCTTTGATCATCATGGCAATAAAAGTTCATGGAAGAGTTAGATCGTTGGCCGTGAGGCGAGTTTTGGCTTGCCTCCATGAAAAAGAGCTTGACTTCGAGTCAGTTCCAAGCGACTCCATTGCAGGCGACCTTAACGTAAGTGATAAAGAACAAAGAAAAACACCAACAAATGATAAAAACCAGGAAGGACTCGATGTCTGTTTCTCCCGAATCTGACAGTTTAACGTTTGTTGTTTCTTTGGTTTTTTTTCTTTTGTTGCATGCAGCCATTTTGTCTGATGCCAGCTTTTGAAGATGGAGATCTGAAAATGTTCGGTAAAGTCCATAAATGCATACATTGATTCACTTAAACTAATCAGACCGGGACTCATTTTAATTCCTGAAACATTGGTTTTTAAATGCAGAATCAAGGGCGATCACAAACTACATAGCTAAAGCTTATGCTGACAAGGGGAGTCAACTGCTGTACACTTCAGGAAAGGAATTAGCAGCAATGTTGCAATGGATGGAAGTAGAGGCTCACCAATATGACACATCGGCTTCAAAGCTGGTTCGAGAGCATCTTCTGAAGCCAATGGTGATGGGTGTGCCTGCAGATCCAGCTGTTGTGGAGGAATGCGAAGCTAAGCTTGTCAAGGTCTTTGATGTGTATGAGGCCAGGTTGGGTCAAGCCAAGTACCTTGCGGGTGACAACTTCACCTTGGCGGATTTGCACCACCTCCCTACCCTTAGCTTCCTGATGCAGACCCCTTCCAAGAAATTGGTTGATTCTCGCCCACATGTTAGCGCCTGGGTGGCTGATATCTCTGCAAGGCCAGCTTGGGCCAAAGTTGTTGCCTTGGGCATCCAACAATAGACAATTCATGCTTGCACCTTGACCCTTGAACAAGTCTTCAATCTTTTTTGTGTTTCTTGTCTTTACTATTTTGTTTTGGTCGTTAGTTGTGTTGTATTCCTCCTCTTTAGAGGTTGTGGAATCGAGAGAATAAGATTCCTGAGTACCCTTTGTATCAGAACCAAAATGGTGATAAATGGGTTCTTTTATCCTCCCAGTTAAGACTAACGTGTTGAAGATTAAAGTAGCTGAATGCAATCTTTGAGAGCTTAAAGCAGTACTATAATGGAAGAGAGTAGAAACGCCACTTCTAATACTTAATTTAATTGAGACGAGTAGCAAACTTTGAGAATGTTGCACAAGCACATGTTCCAAATATGGGTTCAACCAAAAGTTTAAAAGAAAAGAGACCCAAGTTGCTGCATTTGTCTAGTATCAAAAAAAAAAAAAAGTTGCTGCTTTTGGTGCAATATATAACAATGCTGCAGAAGTAACATAGAGATTAGTAGCATAAGTATTGAAATACAGCCACCACATCCAATTAGATGGTCTCCCCTTTGGTCCCGGGAAGATAAACATCAACCCGGATGGATTTGTTTCCACAAAAAAATGGATAGTGTGGAGGTGTTGGCCGATTTGATATTAACAGTATGGAAGATTTGCTGCTGCCTTTTTGAAGGAGTACGTACCCTCTGTACCATCACCCTTCTTTACAGAATCTGGCAGTAGATGCAGCACTAAACTTGGGATATCGACCTAACCTTCTAAAAATTTTAAGGGCGGTATCGTTGAAACAAATTTTCTTGCTTTTAAACCAATGAGCTATAGCTCAAGTGGTGCTGTGGTTAGGGATGGCAAAATTCCCCATCTCTGCGGATCCCCGCGGGGATTCCCCGCTAGTGGGGCGGGCGGGTTTTTTTTTTGCCCCGTGGGTCGGGGGATGGGGGGATTTTTGTACCCGAAGGTAATTCGCGGGGCGGGGCGGAGATCACCTTACCCGCCCTGCGGGGCCCCGCAAAATTTGAAATGACAAATTTACCCCTACAATGTTAATAGATTTATTTTTTTAACAGGGTCATTTTGGTCATTTTCTCAGCCACACACACTGCCCACATACAAAAAGAAAACCCTAAATCTTCCAAGTCCCAAACCTGCTCTGCCCTAGCCGCACACTAATCCTCTTCTCTTCCTCACGCTCTCTTCTCTTCTCTTCTCCCAAACCTGCTCGGGCCGACAACCCTCCTCCCCTCCTTCTCCGCCACCACTGTCCTCTCCCTCCTCCTCAGTTCCCGACCCTCCTCTTCGACAACCATTCCTTCCTGGCCTTCGACGGCTTCGTCCGGCACGTCCTGTCCCGCCGCGACGCCCGCTGCCAGGTACGGCCCCCCTCCCTCCACGGTAACACCCCCCTTCCTTACTTACCCCTCTCTCTTGATTGTGAGGCGGAGAAGTCGAGGCGAGCCTCGGTTGTGTTGATGGCGAGGGATGCGACTCCGGCGAGCCAAGGTCGATGGTGGTAGTTCGCGGCTGTCTTCTTCGAATCGAGGTGGTTTTGATGCGCCGGTGCGGCTACCCAGCCTGACACGGCTTCGATCTGTGTTCCGGTGAGGCTCGAGGTTGTTCTGAGCACGACCTTTGTGCTCCAGCCGTGTGTGGCTTTGACAGGTAAGGACCCGTCTTCCTCTTTTGTGTTTGTATTTTTTCTGTGTGTTGTTTTGCCGAAGGTCTATGGTTAATCGAGTTAGTGGTGCTTGGATTTAATGGTTTTGTAACAGATCTAGTGGATGGTGTGCAGATCTTGAAGTTTTCGAGCATATCTATCCGTGGTTTGAAGTTTTCGATCAGATCTGTTGGCGGCCATGTAATTTTTCCGGGCATATGGTTATGGATCTTCATTCGGCGGATTCCGGTTTAATTTGTTGTATTTTATTTTGTAAAACCCGTTATAAAAATAGGCGGATTTCGGTTTATTTTGTTGTATTATAATTAATTTTTTTGTATCTGTGTAAGAACATTGCAATAAAGATGTGACGGTTTTTATTATTATGTTATCTGCACTGGATTTTAGTATCAAAAAATTCTGTATTGGATTTATGGGGATCTGCCATTTTTGTCCCAAAAAATCTATCTTTTTTGTCCAAAAAATCAAAACAGTTACTTGAGGTGCGGGGAATGGGGATCCGCGGGGAGCGGGGACGGGGATATATTTTCCCCCACGTGCGGGAAGCGGGGCGGGGCGGAGAGGAACGTATGGTGTGCGGGGCGGGGCGGGGATTACTCTACCCGCTAATTCCCCGCCCCGTTGCCATCCCTAGCTGTGGTCCTCTTCAGGGCTGAAGGTTTCGAACTGAAGATGCAATGTTTTGGTCGCCTACAGTATTGGAACGGATCACGGATGTCGTAAAAATTCTGAAAAAAAAGAAAAAACAGTAGTCAGTATGTATCTTGATACTACCTAATTTTCATCGACCAATCATTCAACAACAATGCAACAACTTTTAGGCCAGTAGAAATGGTAACACCTAATGAACTTTAAGATGTCATCGTGATGGAGAGCATTTATAAATTTATATATCTAACATTATAAATACAAGCCCTGCCTGCACCTGCATTGCTCCTTACCTTCACAACTACCATCAATTCATCCTACCGGCATTTGCTGCTAATTGGTGTCTCTCTTCTTCTTAATTTACACCAAAATCTTTTGTCATGGAATCTATAAAAGTTCATGGAAGTACTAGATCGTCGGCTATGAGGCGAGTTTTGGCTTGCCTCCATGAAAAAGAGCTTGACTTCGAGTCAGTGCCAATCGACTCCATTGGAGGCGAGCACAAGAAGGAGCCCTATCTCTCCCTTAACGTAAGTGAAAAAGAATAAAGAAAAACACTAATAAATACACAAAAAGCAGGAAGGACTGATGTCTGTTTCTCCCGTATCTGATAATTTAATGTTTGTTTTCTCTTTCGTTGCAGCCATTTGGTCTAATGCCAGCTTTTGAAGAAGGAGATTTAAAAATGTTTGGTAAAGTCCATAAATGCTACATTGATTCCCCTAAATTAATCAAATAGCGACTCATTTTCATTCCTGAAACATTTTTTACTTGCAGAATCAAGGGCGATCACTAACTATGTCGCTAACGTATATGCTGACAAGGGGAGTCAACTGGTATACACTTCAGGAAAGGAGTTGGCAGCAATGCTCGTATGGATGGAAGTGGAGGCTCACCAATATGACCCAGTGGCTTCAAAGCTGTTTCGCGAGCATCTTCTGAAGCCACTGGTGTTGGGTCTGCCTACGGATTCAGCTGTTGTGGATGAATGCGAAGCTAAGCTTGGCAAGGTCTTTGATGTCTATGAGGCCAGGTTGGCTCAAACCAAGTACCTTGCAGGTGACAGCTTCACCTTGGCGGATTTGCACCACCTCCCTACCATTAGCTACCTGATGCAGACCCCATCCAAGAAATTGATTGATTCTCGCCCACATGTTAGCGCCTGGGTAGCTGATATCACTGCAAGGCCAGCTTGGGCCAAAGTTCTTGCCTTGGGCATCCAACAATAGAAAATTTCATGCTTGCCTTTTATGCCCTGATCAACTCTTCAATCTGTTTGTGTTTCTTGCCTTTACTATTTTGTTTTGGTCCTTTGTTGTTGTATTCCTTTCCTCCTCTCTAGAGGTTGTGGAATTGAGAGAATCAGTTTCCTGAGCAGAACCAAAATCTGCCAGCGACAAGTCCTCACCTGCCAAAATTGAAGTCCTCATCTGCCAGCAAATTGAATAAAAGTGCACGTTTTTTTACCATTTTGGTTCCAGAATGAGATCCAGCCAGGGTCTTCTTCAATTTGCTTATTAACCCTGTAAACAGAACAACATATAGCACAACCTAGGGCAGATGGCTATTGCAGATGATATATATTGTACATGCCTGGAAATTAGATACCCTGCTCAAGGGATGCACGAACGTCAGTTTGATGGTCATCAATCAAATGCATATCCAAGAGATTAATCATGCTAAATTGGAAATTAATATATATAAATAAGAAATGTAACAACATGGAGGCAGGAGAAGCACTGGTGTACTAAAACTTAAACAGTCAATGGCATGCACCGACATTGACACGGCCCTTTTTCTTTATTTTTTCCGGGAACAGGGTCGCTTAATTTGAGGCAATCATCATGCACATGTATCTTATACCGAAATAAAACAATAAAAAAATTCAAAAGAAAGCATCTTTAGGTAGGGGTCTTAGGTGTTTAAATATGTAATTAAGCAAAACAATGTTTATAACAGTATCTCCTCTATTCCTTATTTTCGTAGAAATCACTAAGCCGGCAAAATCCTACGTTTAGCAGACTGTAAGCATTAGTATGATGAACTGATCTTCTTATGATTTTATCATGAAACACGATCTCAATTTTCCCCATGACTTCAGCTTTTCAGGTTGAAAAGAAATGTAAAATAACCGCAAACCATCATGCTTAGTCTCTTGAAAGTTCTCATACCCTGAAAATATTTTGTGTTAAATATGCAGAGGAAATGTGGGAACACAAATTTGTTGGCAAAAGTTATCAAAATCGGGCAATGACATCAGCTCATACGTAATTATGTCTCACTAGCGGCATTAATTTTTTCTCGAACTTCCGGGGACTACCAAGAAGAGCATTTATGGATAATAATAAAACTCATAGACTTTTTTTTTTTTTTGAACGTCCATGAAAAAGACCATACTATTATACAACACCCACGCAGGAACAATCTAGAAAAGTAGGTTCATAGTGGTGACCAACCATTTAGTACTTGATAAATGACCAGCAAGGTCTTCAATAAATCAGAGCCAGCCAGCTACCTTTGACTGATACCAGAATAAAATCATTGCTTCTTTTTCTTTCTTCACCAACACCTCCAAAGAAACGCAGGAAACCGCACTTCCTCAGTCATGGCAGCTATGAAGTTACATGGAAGCGTCTTGTCAACGTCGGCCCAGCGGCCTTTAGTTTGCCTTTACGAGAAAGAGCTCGACTTTGAATTTGCTCCGGTCAACATGAGAGCCGGTGAACACAAGAAGGAGCCTTTTATCTCCCTCAATGTAAGTACTATGGTGCCACACTAACTGTTCTTGCCAACTATATACAGTGCTTCTCAGAATCTAAGGTATTGATTGGTTTCTTGGTATGAATGTTACAGCCATTTGGTGAAGTCCCTGCTTTTGAACATGGAGACATAAAAATCTTTGGTGAGATTTCAGTGCTTCTAGCCAGTAACCAGCAGATTTACTAGCATGATTGATCTTTAAACAATTTTGAGTGTTTTTTCTTTGCTGATGACAGAATCAAGGGCAATCACCAAGTTCATTGCTCATGAATATGCTGACAAGGGTACTCCCCTGATTTACACATCAGGGAAGCAACTGGCAGATTACCTAATCTGGGTGGAGGTTGAGGCTCTCCAGTTTCAGCCAGTTGCTTCAAAGCTGGTGTGGGAGCTATATTACAAGCCCATGATGGGGATACCTCAAGATCCTGCTGTTATCCAGGAAAACGAGGCCAAGTTTGTTAAGGTGTTAGATGTTTATGAGAAGCGCTTGGCCCAATCTAAGTACTTGGCAGGTGACAACTACACCTTGGCGGATCTGCATCATCTCCCTAACATATCTCCATTAATGGGCACACAGGTGAAGCAGCTGGTGGATGCACGCCCCCATGTTAGCAAATGGGTGGGTGAAATTATCTCAAGGCCTGCTTGGGCCAAGGTTCTGGCCTTGCAAACCCAAAGTTAAGGATCATATATAGGAAGAAATCATGGTATCAATTGCGCATTCGTGCAATTGCTGCTTCCCCTCTGTTGCCTACAATAAATGGTCTTGTTCTATGACCCTGTTGTTATGTGTTTCTGCCTTCAATCAATTAGTTGAGGTTGGGCTTTGTCTACTCCGGTTGTTGAAGCAGTATGTAGTAGTACTACTTCTGTGCCGCTTGTTGACCATATTTTATCCCCTCCTCCGCTTAATCTGGGTACCTATCTTCATATTTTGTAATGGGTATAGCACTCTGTGTACCCTATTATTTAGCATATGAAATGGAAAGTCTTTAACATTTTCTATGGGAAAAGGAAAATCTGTACCTATCCCAGGGTCCATCCAGAGACTGAGACTAGTGTGTTGCACAGGAAATTAAGGTGGCCGGCATTTAGGACTTCTCTCGAGCATTTGGCATCAAACTCAGATACAAACACGTGTTGCATTTTCTGATGATTGACGTGTACTAATTAGATGAACTATGAACTCACTATCATTTAGAGGAACGGACAAACAAAAGAGACCGTCCCCTAATAAGCCAAATACATGCCCACTAAACATGAAGTATTCAAATTAATAAAACAAGCGAGTGTTTCAATCAAAAAAAATAATAATAATAATAAAACAAGCGAGTGTGTAATAGTGGCACATTGAGGAAGCATGTTTATTATCATGTTGTGGGGGATTTTTTAGCGCAGGCCGAAGGGTATATGCTTTGTTAAATCTAAGCAAGTTTTGTCCCCCAATTTGCTATAAAAATAAATAAATAAATACACGCTATACCTTTACACTAAGAAAATGCAATCATTTAATCGAAGAAGAACGCCTACGGTGGAAACCAGTCCTCACGTGTTTCAGCTCAAAGAACTGCATATGGAACCGGTGGCGAAATTAGACAAAATTTTTAGAGAAGGTAATATAATTTTTTTTCCATAATATAAGGGCTCATGTAAAAATATAAAATTTAGAAAATATAAATTATAATAGAATTTATATGAAAAAATTTAAAATTTAAGGGAGGTCAGCCCCTAGACCACCACCACTATATGGGTCCATGGCTGTAAATAAAATATTGCACTCCACAACAATCACGCAATAGAATTTTTCATATACAACCATATGGGGACGGCAGGGTTTAGTCTTTTTCACCATGTTCTAATCAATCAGGTGATTCTAAATATAAATTATTTTTTTATCAAAAAAAAAATATAAAGTACTTTACAATTAATTTACCAAGCTTTAACAAACATATGTAAGATTGGATATCCGAAATCCAAATTTATTATAGATGGGGTAAAATGTATGTTCGGTCATTGAACCATATATGCTCGCTGGATTTTGGTCACTCTACTCGTTTTTGTTGGATTTTGGTCATTGTACCATTTGAATTTGCACGATTTTGGTTTGGTAGGGTAGATAGGGCCCAGATTTTACACGTGTCGAGGGATGATTGGTTTCGTCTCGAGTGGTGGGTCCCACATACCACGGCCCGACCCAAAAGACCCGTTTTGTGTGAAAAACGACCCATTCTCGTCCGGAACGGGTTACACCCATAAGCAAACATCTCGAATTCCCAAACAATCCCAGATTAAAACAAGCATCTGGTTTTAAAAATAATACTATGCTGTTAATATTATTTTACTTTAAATGTAAAAAAGATGAACAAGGGGAAAAAATATATATATCCACAGTAATATAGACAAGTCTAAAATGTACAAAAAAAATATATACACATTTTCCATATCCTTCTCTCTCCTCTCCACCTCCGCCGTCGTCTTCACCGTCGCCTCCCTCTACAGCAGCAAGCCCATCTCCTTCTCCTTCACCATGGCCGCCATCCCCAAGGTCTTCAAGCGCCTCTTCGTCACCTTCCTCTGGGTCTCCTTCCTTATGCCTAATTAAAATGAGAATTATGCTAGAACA
>JAKUCV010006111.1:42687-56794 GCA_028386065.3 Turnera subulata
AAAAAAAGGAGAGAAAAAATAATAAATTCTTCTTCTTCAGACCAAAAAGAATGAACACCACCGGAGATGATCACGAAGAACTCCTCAAACTCTCACTCAATCGGTTGGATCAAAACCACCAGAACACAACCACTATCAACCCCACCCACAATTCTCTCCCCCCTCTATAGCTCACCAAAAACCATTAATACACCACCCCTGCCAATCGCAATCCCTGCCATGCTGGAGAAGACACCCAAAATTTCACACGAGAGAGAAGGAGATGAGAGGAGGAAAGAAAAAAAAAGAGGGAATTCTTTGTCAAGTAGGGTGAACACACCTAATTAGGATTTCACATGGGAGAGGAGGAGATGAGGAGAGGAAAGAAAAAAAGGGGAATTCTTTATCAATTAGGATTAACAGTTAGGGATTTATTGTTTTAATGTGTCGGTGGGAGTATTTGGTAGAAAATGAAGGTTAAGTGGGACTGTTTGGGAAATTTAGGAGTGTTTGGGGAGCTAGACCCGTTCTGGATGCGAACGGGTCAAATTTTTCACGGACCCGGGCCTCATGGGCTGGGCAAGGTACATGGGACCCACAGCCCAACATATCACCAATAAAAAATTGTCACGTGTAAAAATTGGACCCCACATAACCGACGTGACTGAAATCGTGCAAATTCAAATGATACAATGACCAAAATCCAACGAAAACCAGTAAAGTGACCAAAATCCAGCGCGCATATATGGTTCAATGACCAAACATGCATTTTACCCATTATAGATGTGTAGTCGATATCAGTATCAGCCCAAGACCTTCTGGGGCCGAAAAAAGGATCTTCTTGGGCCGAAACTTCTTCTCGCCATGAAAAATTGTCCGTGATAGCGGGAGATAATATGAACCTTTGCACTCATGGGACGGCCTGATTAATGCTTTGTGTACTTTTGAGCTTCAAAAATGATCAACCTACAAATAGTTTTTTTACGGGTCAATCATATTTTTATTCTTGTGTTTGTCGTTTTGGGCAATTTTCATCCTTGTGTTACAAAAAGGACATGTTTCATCCCCGTGTTGAATTTTGAGGACATTTTTCATTTTTCGCCAAATTTTCGCACAAGAAATGCTGACGTGTCGATTTTTTTATTGACATGTCAGCTTTTGAGCCCACATCAAACCAAAAACACTCAAACCCAAGCCACACCATGAACCGAAAACATCCAACCCAAACCACACTAACCGACCAAGCAAAACACACACACAACTCCACCAAAACGACGTAGCATCACCACCCCGATCATCTTCAACCTCGAACCACCGAACCAAAGCCACCACAACCAGCACCTACGAAGCTGCCATAGCCCTCCCCTGGTACAACACACCCACCAACTTGGACCAAACCACCCACCCTCACCTCCTCCTACTTCGCCTCCCACCGCCACCACCACTACCACCACTTTTGATCACTGCAAACATGGCCTCCACATCAATCCACAACCGTATAGACCCACTATCCAACCACCAAACCCAACCTTGATAAACCCCACACACCACCCCAGGAAACCCTTAATCCCTAATTTATCCATCCACCAACATCAAAATCCATGAATCATGGTGCCATAAAATACCAACACCACAATCAACAATCAAACCTAATTAATCTAAATTACCCATAAGTGAAAGAAAAAGGGAGAGTAACAACGGAGGGGGGCTGAAAAAGGAAGAAGGGATCGTGGTGGCAACGATTCTCACCAGTGCTCCACGATGCACAGAGGCATTGGCTTTGTCGTTACACAAGGTGGTGATGGTGGCAGCGCAACTTGGCTTCGCTAGTTCCCTCTACAAGGAAGGGAGGTGATGTTATGGAGGTTGGTGGCTTATGGGTGTTGATGGCAAATCATCGGTGTTTATTGTTGTTGTTTCAAAAAGAAAAGAAAAGAGAAGAGTGTGGTTGTTAGCAGCGAGTAGGGGGAGGCAACGGGGCTGGGTGAGGTTTGTGAGAACGAGTCTTTTTTCTTTGTTTTAGAAAAACTAGTTTCTGTGCATATAAAGAAAGTTGAGGAAAAGAAAGGATGTTAGAGCGGTGCTAGTTATGGTGGCTCTGATTCGGTGGTTTGAGGTTGAAGATGATGGCGGGTGGTGATGCTACGTCGTTTTGGTTGGGTTGTATATGTGTTTTGCTTGGTCGGTCGGTGTGGTCCGGGTTGGATGTTTTCGGTTCGTGGTGTGGCTTGGGTTTGGTATTTTCGCTTTGATGTGGGCCCAAAAGCTGACATGTCAATAAAAAAATTGACACATCATGTAACAGCCCGGGTAAAAATTTTGGATTTTTACCGGACTGTAAAAGTCTTTTTACCGTGATTTACTGTTGAATTAATCTTGGGTAATTAATTCAAGGTAAATCGGACGTCGTTTTTCGAAACCGAGGGTTTTCCCGCGCTCGGGATTTTTCCGTGGATTTTTCAGGCCTAAGTTGGTATTTTTCGGGTCCCGGAATTCTTGGAAAATCACACCGGAAAATAACAAAGGGGGTATTATAGTTATTTTCTGGTCCGGTCGGGACACGGCTGCGTGATTAAGTCACGCAGCCGCCTACCGCTGTGCAGCCTGTGACTTACCTGTGCGCTTGTGAGTTTTTGTCTGTGATGATCCGTGACCCTGCTCTCATTCTCCTCACCATCCCCTCTCCCCAGCTTCTCCTTCTCCATCATCTTCCTCTGCCCAATTCTTTATTTGCTTGCTCTGTTAAAAAAAAAAACCCAGTATCACTTCCTCTCCTCTGCAAGCTAGTTCTCGTTCTTTTCTGTACCTACAAAACCGCCTAAAAACCAAACTAGTAAAAGAAGAAAATAAAAGAGAAACATCAAACGAAGCACACACACTACACAAGCACCACTGCCGCCACCACACACACACGCGCCGGCCACCACCACATCAATACCACCACCCTCTTCTTCCTCCTTCACTCCACAGCCGGCCACCAAGCCGACGCCGTGTCCACCCACCACCGGCACCATCTGCGCACGCCACCACTGAGCCGGACCCCCTGCATCTCTTCTCCTTCCTCCTCCTCCACCAGACGCAACTGTGCCGCCTCGCTCCGCCATAGCAGAGCCGCCTTTGCCGCCCAAGTTCGCTGCAGACCCGCCTCTCTGCCTCTATCGCCTCGCCTTCCTTCCCGCTGCAGATCGTCGCTGACCCGGAGCTCCTCTCCTCTCCGCCCTCGCCTCCTGTTGCACCACCGCCTACAGCCACCTGCAGACGAGCGCCTTCCTCGCCCGACCTCCTCTCTCGCGCCTTCTCACACCGCCGCCAGCAACCGCCTTGCCTGCGCATTCCAGCCACCGCCGATCGTCGCATAGCCTCGTCCCGTCCACACCGCCACGTCGTCATCTCGTTGCAAGGTGAGCTTGGGTTTGATGGCGACCCGGATGAGTTGTGGGATACGGGCGGGTCGACCCGTTTAGGTTGGTCTGATCCGCTTTTTCGTGGGCATGGGACTGGGTTGGTCGTCTGGGCCTGAGGTGTGGGTTAATTCTTGGTTCTAATTGGGGCCTTGGGTTAACCAATACCAAGGTTGGGCTTGAACCTTGGGCCAGATCTTAAAAAAAAAAAAGAGAAATAATATATATATATATATATATATATATATCTGATATAAAAGACGGGTTTATATTAAATATATTTTTTCTGGAAAATAACATATAACATGCATTTGATATATTTTCTAGAAATATATTTTACTAAACTTTTGAATATATATATGGTATGATGACATGATTATTTTTTTGGAAATGACCTAAAAAAAATTACTGTCTTATGATAAACTTTTAGGAAATGATGTACGGACTATGAGTATTTTGGAAAATTAAGGTAATTATGATATGAATTATATATCTTGAAATTATTATATAGTAAATACCCTTGACATATAATATGGATAAGTACATGCGTTATTATTTTCAAAGAAAATTATATTATGGTAAGTAATTTTTTGAGAAAATATTTTAGGAAATATAAATATATATTTTTGGGAAAATATGAGATATGGAAAATAAATAATATTTATGCATGCGAGAATAACTTGGGAAATATATGTATGTGTATTTATAAATTCGTATTTATTTTCAGAAAATAAGTCATATAATTATATTCTCTGGAAATGATTTTCCTAAAATAATAATCGTTAGTAATTAAATTTTGGCAAGTATAACATTTTATGGAAATAACTTTGGGATAAATATATACAAGATATAATTCCAGGAAAATTATGATGTTTATTATTTTGGAAAAGTATAATTAATTTATGAAAAATATTTTGGAAAGGAGTTTTAATTAAAGTATGGTACCGAAATTATATTCGGATATACGTATGGTACAATATTTTCGGTAAAAGATGATAACAAGGATATGAACCGGGATGGGTTATTTCGCAGTTTTGGCATCATAACATACCGATTATGTGCATTTATGTGTATATATTGTTTTGTTGTATAGGTTCGGATATCGGGCAGTTTCCCGAGGAGCTGGCGTCGGACCGGTCATTGTCTCCGGAGTTGAGTAATCGGCCAAGGTGAGGATGGATTTCCTTCAATATGTGTCTGTATTACTCGGTAGTTGTGTTTGTTGAATATTGCATTGTTGGATGTTGCATTTGCTGTGGTATGTTTCGGGATGTTTATCCCATTGTCTTGGTTGTGGTCGGGATGTTTATCCCATGTTGGTTTTTGGATGTTTATCCTTGCGTCTTTCTGGTTTAAAGTATAATGGAATTAATAATAAATTGTGATAAGGATGTCGATCCTTGATTTTGGATAGGGATGTCTATCCCGGTATTTTGGTTAGGGATGTCGATCCCTGTGATTTGATTTTGATGATGATAATATAATTGTCACGTGATAAGTAGTGGTACGACTCGATGGTTTAAGACTGTTCTGTGGTGGCCTTGACCTGGGTTACTTGTGATAAGCATGTCTATGCTTGGGATGTCTATCCCGTGATTATTTTTGGGATGTCTATCCCTGGGTTCGTATTTTTGGGATGTCGATCCCTGGGTTCTCTGGATTTGGTCTGGCACCTGGAATGTGTTGATAACCAGGTCTGACCCCTAGCTTATCCGTGACGGGGCCCGGAAAAGATAAAATTGGAAATTGGGTTTTATTTGAATCTGAAGCGCCCCGACCCGTATTTACCGTACAGGGTAAACACGTGCCAGAACTGTTCTTACTACAGTAGCAGACAGTACATACAAAATATAATACAATACACGCAAACCACTTATACAATATCCGACACCCGACCTCGGGGTCCATTATTCAAGCCATCATTCCAATCTGATCAACATCAAATATAATACAGCAGCAACAGCAAATCCACAATAGAAAAACAAGCAGCGGAAGACTAAATGCAGATGCAGCGGTGTATGGATCCGGGTCAGGTGGAGTAGTAAGCAGCTGCCAACGAACATCGTACCTGAACTACGATCAACCAAACCTACGGGATGAAACCCCGCAGGCGAGGGGTGAGTCCGAAGCGCTCACCGACGAAAGATAAACAAAGATATATTCAACCATAATACTTTCGAAGTAATCACATCAGTCACAACAATAAGCACAGATAATCACGACACAAGGAAAACACTATAACATTTATACCAAGACCAAAAGAATGCATAATTATTTTCTTATTACCAATTTTATCTTCCGGGCCCCGTCACTGGACAAGCTAGGGTCGTACCTGGTTATTAACTAATTCTGGATGCCAGGCCCCACCACAATCCGGAATCAACATCCCAATATCTCAAATCCGGGGTCAACACCCCAATATCACAAATCTAGGATCAACATCCCAATATCACAAATCCGGGGTCAACACCCCAACCAACAAACCCTCTGGCAAGACACCACAGAACTAGTCTCTAACCATCTAGTCGTACCACTACTTTCCAAGTGACAAATATATCATCAACTCAAATTCCAGTTCAATTCATTACTCTTTCATCATTTCCCAATTTCTATTATCTCAGATTAATCCAAATTTCATTCAATCGACAATCACCAATCTTTCACATTAAACAGTCCAACAAATTTCCATCACAGCATATACAAAACTAACACATTTCTATAGCAGCATCAACAATTCCATAGCAATCATGTAACAGTCAACAATTATTCTAGCAGATCAATCTAGCAACAGATTACACAAACAACTAAGGAACAAGCACAGCATTACGGGCACATATCAGGGTTTATCTATCCTCACCTTAGCCGATATCAAGTTTGGAACTGTCCAACTGACTCCAAGTCCGGCTCCTTAGGTATCAGCTCGTTATCAACTCCTATATCAAGCAAATAATATGCACATATAAGTGGTATGCAATGTCATGCTACTACTGTATTTACGAAAATTAAATACGGACTTGTCTCGGCTACCCCCTCGGGTTATTTTCTATTTTCGTCACAATTCACCGTTTATTCGTAAGTGTCAAAATAATACTATTCTTATACCTATACTTACTTCCAGGTATTATTCCGGTACGTATCTACTTGATAATACCCTTCCCAATTTATTTCTACAAGTATGTACTTCCTAGAATATCTGTTAAAAATAATTATTATTTACCTTCTACATATTTCCGCATTAAATATCCTCATATGGTATATCTTATATTTCCAAAATTATTAATTACTATTACTATTACGATTATTACTATTTCTTTGATTATCTCCTCAGTTTAGTTATGCCCAAATTATATCCATTTAATTTCTAATATATAACTTACCTAATCTTTATCCCTTTATATATATTTTTCCAATTATTTCTTCTTTTTTTTCCAGAATTTAAATCTACTCCAAAAATATATTTTCCCATATTACATTTTTTATATACCCAGATTTCTATCTATTTATCTCTTTTTATTATTATTCCAGAATATATATTTTTTTATTTAATCGGGCTGGCCCAGATAGTTCAAGCCCAAGTACTACACAGTGACACACCCAGGCCCACACAGGAGCCCAGGCGCAAGCCCAACAACCCGGCCCGCTAGTCCTCAGCCCATCACCATCACAGCCCAGGCGCGCGCCCGGGTCAACCCGACCCAGAGCCACGGCCCGGCGTGAGAGACGGGTCGAGTGCATGCCACGGGTTGGTGGATGGCTCACCTTGGGTCCCTTGAACGGCGACGAGCGGCAGCGCAGCCAGCGGCGTAGGACAAGGCGTCGACGACGGAGAAGGCGGCGAGGCGGCTGGTGGTACTCCCTGTTGCGGCTGTCGACGGCAAGGGAGGGCAGTGGCGTCGGATCCAAGCGGAGGACCGTCGGGTCCTTGGCTGTGTCCGGCGCGTCGTGTGGTGGCAGCAGGCGGCGACGGTCTCCTCACGTCGGCGGCTGAGTGGAGAAGACGTCGGGGTAGGTGGTGGAGCAGGATGTGTTGTCGGTGGCGGTTGGGGGCCGGCTGGCGTGGTGGCTCGGGAAGGAAGATAACGAAAACAGAAAAGAAAGAAAGGAAAAATAGGAAGGAGGGGAAGGTGGCATACGACGGCGTTTGGTGCGTATGGGTGTGTTGTTTGTCTTTGTGTTTTCTTCTTTTTTTTTTTTTCCTTCTTTTCTGGTTGTGGATTTGCAGGTTCAAGGGTATGGCTTAGGCAGGAGAATGATGATAAGTTTTTTTTCCTTCTTTGCAGGTGAAGAAGAAGTTGGTGATGATTGCAGTTGAAGGAAAATAAAATAATATAGACAGGGGTCACGTTCAGCACAGAGGAAGACAGGGTCTCACGAGCACACAGGAGATGGCGGCTGCTTTATGCAGTCGTGTCCCGTCCGGTCCAGAAAATATTGCTAGTACCCCATTGACTTAATTCCTGGCCCGATAATTCGAGGTTAATCTCGATTTTTCTCGACATTCCTGGACCCGAAAAATTCCATCTTTGGTCCAGAAATTCCGCAGAAAAATCCCGAGCGTGGGACAGTGCTCGGTTTCGGAATTCGAAGCGTAAATTACCCTGAAATAAGTACACATGATTATTTTTATTTGGGAAATTACTGTACAAGGTGTTTTTACAGTCCCGGTAAAATGTAAATTTTTACCCGGGCTGTTACAGAATCTTTTTGGTCTTGGACCGGTTTTGGGTCGAGTCTTTTCGGTTCGGTATGCATTTGGTGGTTTTTAGCCTGTGTTTGACTTGAGTAATTTATAATGTTGCATATTGATTGTCTATCCTTCGTCGGTGAGCACTTCGGACTCACCCCTCACCTGCGAGCTTTCATCCCGTAGGATGAGTTATTTGTGTTACAGGTTGGGTGCATTCCAGACAGGCTGCGGCGTTATCCCTTGGACAGGACTTGGATCCATAGTTTGCATCTATGTCGCATACAGTGTTTACGTGAGTTATTAAGTCTTCCGCTGTGCAGTCTTTTGATATTATTGGGCCATTGGGCCGGTTGAGTTATTATTGTTGTTTTTACTTTGGGCTGTTGAGCCCGGATTTCTGTTGTATACACTGTATGCTGGGCTTGGTATGGTTGGGTCGTCACAGTTCCGGCACGTGTTTACTGTGTACGGTAAATACGGGTCGGGGCGTTTCACATCAGCATTTCCTGTGCGGAAATTTGGCGAAAAATGAAAAATGTCCTCAAAATTCAACACCGGGATGAAAAATGTCCTTTTTGTAACACAAGGATGAAAAATACTCAAAGCGACAAACACAAGGATCAAAAATATGATTGACCCGTTTTTTTACTAAAAGAATCCTATATGCAATGGATGATTTTAATAGCTTTCCGTATTATCTTTATTCTTATTTATTATTTCTAAATTAAATTTTTATTATCACAAAAATCTTTACCCAAAGATTTTCATGATCTCTTTCCTTTTCCATTTTTTTTGCCTCCTCCCATTCCAAGATTTATCTATATCATCTATATATTTAGAAAAAAAAATTGGAAAGGAAAGAAATCATGAAAATCTTTGGAAAAGATTTTTGTGATAATAAAAATTTTAATTTTGGAAATAATAAATGAGAACAAAAATGATAGTTGAAAGGAAAGAGATCATGAAAATCTATGGGTAAAATTTTTTTGTAATAATAAAAATTCTAATTTTGGAAATAATAAATGAGAAAAAAAAGATGATGCATAGAGGTATGTGTTAGCCTAAACATGAGCTTAATATGATTATTAATGCTCAATCATGTTCACTCCATTACTATTAATGCATACATCCTCAGCTTGTTTGGATAGATGGGAATGGAGGGGAAGGGAGGGGAAGAGAGGAGAATTGAGGAGAATTTTTAATTTAACCTTGCTTGGAAAAGAAGTTAATGGAGGAGAATGAGAATTTTTTAACCTTCATTTCCCTCCATTCCTCTTAAAATGTCTCCCCGCCGTTTTGGTGGGGGGAATGGACGGGAGAGAAATTTTAGAACGTAGATGATGATTTAAAATTTCATAATTAGCCTCTTATATTCTAAATAATAATTTATAAATAATGATATCTATGTAATTTAAAAATATTACATACTATTCCCCTCCTTCCCCTATAATAAATATATCCAAACAAGTTAAATTTTAAAATTTCTCCTCCCCATCATTCCATCCTTTCCCTTCCCATCCATTCTCCTCCCTTCCCTTTCCCAAACAAACTGTAAATTTGCAAATTTAAGTAGTTTTAACTTTTCTTCTTGTATGTCTGTGTACATATCACGGTAGAGGTTTTTTTTGATTGCTTTCCGTAAAGAGTCTATGAGATTGTGTACCCTATAGTATTTCCCAATTCTAATTCCAACTTCTACAAATGAATTTCTGCCCATGTAAAATGTCACCAACCACAGTATGCCTATATAAGTCAGTTTCTTGCTTTGCCCACCCCACTTCACTACCCAGTGTCTCTCTGTTACTAACCCGTCTAAAGAACAGCAAGGAACCTAGCTAGACTTCCTCTATTATGGCAGCCATGAAGCTCCACGGACACGCCTTGTCCACCTGCACCCAGCGAGCTTTAGCTTGCTTTTATGAGAAAGAGCTCGACGTTGAGTTTGCTCCGGTCGACTTGTCAACCGGTGAACAAAAGAAGGAGCCTGTTATCTCCATCAATGTATGGCTCCCACTAACTACTCTTGCCAATTATTATAGTGCTTCTACGAATCTAACATATTAGTTTCTTGACATCAATGTTACAGCCATTTGGTAAAGTCCCGTGTTTTGAACATGGAGATATAAAAATGTTTGGTAAGATTTCTGTGCTTCTAGCAGGTACCAGCAGATTTTTCTATATCATGATTGATGCATATATTAACATTTTGACTACTTTTTTTCCTGATGACAGAATCAAGGGCAATCACAGGCTACATTGCCAAAGAATATCCAGACAAGGGGGCTCAGCTGGTTTACACATCCGGGAAGGATCTGCAAACATACCTAATTTGGCTGGAGATTGAGGCTCACCATTTTGTTTCATGTGCTCAACCGCTGGTTTGGGAGCTATTCTATAAGCCACTTTTGGGGTTACCTCAAGATACTGCTGCTATTGAGGAACTCGAGGCCAAGGTTGATAAGGTGCTAGATGTTTATGAGAAGCGTCTGGCTGAATCCAAGTACTTGGCAGGTGACAGCTTCACCTTGGTGGATCTGCATCATCTCCCCAACATATCTGCATTGATGCGCACACCGGGCAAGAAACTGTTGGATGCACGCCCCCATGTTAGCAAATGGGCGGCTGATATTACCTCAAGACCTGCTTGGGCCAAGGTCCTAGCTTTGCAAGACAAAAAGTAAGGATCATAGGAAATTAAGATGTTCATTTCATTGCACGTTTTGTTCGTGCAATTGCTGCTCCGTTTGTTGCCTATAATAATGGTCTGTTTTATGACCCTTTCATTGTTTGTTTTTGTCCTACATGAGGTTGGATATGGTTCCTTCCTGTTGTATCAGTTTGTAATGCTGAACTCCTAAAACTTAAAATGGTGGTACGCAGCTCTTCGAGTCTAAAAGTATTTTTCTTTATTGTATTTTCTTTTTATGGGGTAATGTAAAAGTAATAATGGCCAAATACAAGGAAATGGGAACGGAGTAAACATTTCTGAGAACTCTTGTTATCCTTTGATATTGAAATGCAAACCAGTAGTAAGCTAAGAAGCAGTGAAGCACCTTTACTTTAGTAACATTCCAACAAACACGCACCATATTGTCATTGGTTATGGCCGGAGTGGGAAGTGATTATTCAGCTTACCAATAGTGAAGGAGATGAGGTTGCGAATTCTACAGCTAATTATGATCCCACAACTCATCCAGTGGCTAATTATCAATTTCAAAAAAATTTAATTTTAATTTGCTATAGATCACAAGAAATCAATTTTGTTACCATTATTATAAATAGAGTTACCAATATTTTAATAATTTTCTTAAATAATTTCTAGCTCCGCCACACCAATTAGTGGTATCAACTGTCGGTAGTTACAAGAACAGACCAGTCGAGGTATTTAGGCTACAAACGAACTGAAGTGCAACAGTCCTATTGGGATAATAGACATTGATAGTTTTCCCTCAGTTCAGATTCTACAGAACTACAACCCATGTCCTTATTAAGTCCTCTGTGTTTCATTAATTCTCTGGTTTTTGCAACATCATCCCATCTTTCCATCTGGGCATACAAATTGGACAGAACAATGTAGTAAGCACTATTCTCTGGCTCCAGTTCAAGAAGCTCCTTAGCTACAACCTCGCCTAACTCCAAGTTTCCACGAGCTTTACAGCCAGCGAGCAACGATCCCCACATGGACTTGGTTGGCTCAGAGGGCATTTCTCCAATGAGTTTCAAACCATCTTCAAGAAACCCAGAACGTACCAAGAGATCAATCATACAAGCATAGTGCTTTACACCGGGAGAAAATCCATACTTCCCATCAAGCAAGAAACCAAATATTTCTCGACCTATATCAACCAGACCCGAGTGGCTGCAAGCACTAAGCACATTGATCAAAGTCACTTCATCGGGCTTATGTCCTTCCTGCTCCATTCTATTAAACCACCAAACCGCATCCTCCCCACACTTGGCAAAAGCAAGCCCTTTAATAACAGCATTCCAAGTGTAGACATTTTTCTTCTCCATACTTGCAAAAACACCCAAAGCTTCTTCAACTCTTCCACATTTAAAATACATATCAATCAGCGAAGTCCCCAAAATCACATCCATCTCCCACCGATTCCTCCTAATGAAATCGTGAATCCGAATCCCCATTTCAACCGCCCGGTAACTTCCACAAGCACCCAAAGCGTTCACCATCGTGACCCGATTAGGCACCACACCCGCATAACCCATCTTCTCAAAAGCCACCAACGCGTCCCCATACTCCCCAGCATTCCTGTACCCCATTATCAACACCGTCCACGACACGACGTCTCTCTCGGGCATTTCGTCGAACACCTGGCGGCACAGCCCCATACGCCCCCACGACGCATACAGATTCAGCAAAGCATTCAATACATAAATATCGCGAGAATGGCCCAGTTTCACGACATGGGAGTGCACGCAGCGGCCCTGTTCGAAGTCCTTGGAATCGGAGAGGGACTTGAGGAGGAAAGGGTAGGTGTAGTTGTTGGGGGCAATGGAGTGGCGGAGCATGTAGGAGTAGAGGGAGTGAGGGACGCGGGGGGTGTGGGAGTGGGCGAAGGCCTTGATGAGTGAGTTGCAGGTGAAGACATGAGGGCGGGTGTGGAGGTGGGAGAAGAAGAGAGGGAGGGAGTGGTGGAGGAAGGAGAGGGAGAGCGAGAGGGATTGGGATTGGGATGCGATGGCGGAGATGAAGTGGCGGGCGACGGTGGTGTTGGAGCGGAGGTTGTGGAGGATGAGCTGGGCTTGGATTTGGTTGAGGTGTGGTTGGGATTGGGGAATGGAGTTGGAGAGGAGATGGAGGATTCGCGTTGCTGCTGCGGCTGTGGTGTTCATGTGGGGGTGAGGGGGAAATCTGGTGATTTTGTGTTGTTCATTTGGGGGCGGGAAGAGCTTAAATGGACACGAAAAAGAAAAAGAGTCGCCTGGTTTTGTTGACTTTTTCAGGGAAAACGGGAAGTAGAAGATTAAAAAAAAACATGCGCATCCGGGGAATCGAACCCCGGTCAGTACCGTGGGAGGGTACTATGATACCACTACACTAGATGCGCTTGTTTGACAACGTTTCTGTCCTATCAATATATATCGATTTGATAACTAGTTTTTTTTTGCACATAGGCAAGGCAAGTAATTTCAACATTGGTGTGCTACAATTCTTGAAAATTGTGGTTTGAGATATGTGGACCACCCCGAGGGCTTTGTTATCCATCTCTAGAATTCGAGTTCGATCGTCGATGCTTCTAGTTAAGCTTCATTTATGTGATGTGGCCGAATATAGTTTTCTACAACGTAGGGTGATAATTTTTGAGGTTGAAATTGATCATAATCTATAATGTTTGGAGTCATTAGGTATCTCATTAATATTTTAGTAAACAGTGTCTTTTATGAGGAGGGTCTAATGCCAAGATGTAATCGATATTGATCGGATTCTAGAATCAAATGATGATAGTAACACCACTAATACCATTTTTTTTCAAGTTCAAAAAAAATGTGGAAACATTTTACATATGCTTGGATTACTGTATAAATGGATAGAAGATATAAAAGTTATTATTATCGCATTAAAGTTGGAGTGAATTTGGATGTCAGAAATTTAGCTTATAGTATCAACTTCACTGCTATGTTATGATTATTTTTCCTCGTACGTACTAAAGTCCCGACTCCTATGGTCTTAGAAATCGAGAAATCAATGATCATTAACATCGACGAAAAATCCTAATTCCTTGACAAGTTTTTTTTTTTCTTGTTATTTGTCTCCTCATTTTGTCCAAGGATATAAATATTTTGAAAGGTTATAATCGTAGATTTAAGGAGAGTAGCATTAATTTTTTTTTTTTGGTCGAAGGAGAGTAGCATTAATAAATGCGCAAGCACAAAGAAATGAAATACATTTAAAGATGTCTTGAGTCTTAACTTTTTCACGGGACACACTTATACATACGAACTCTCCACAAGAAGTCTTTCCTTTTCCCTCGAGAACTGAAAGCCTATTTTTCTTTGTTCGAAGCGAGATCCCTTTTTTGAC